>CP092867.1:124436953-124459974 GCA_030710605.1 Cordylochernes scorpioides
CAGATTACAGAAAAAAATGTAAAAACTGGAAATGAAAAAAAAAAAAATTAGCTTTATTTAAGAGGGATAATACTTGACAAGTACTTTCAGTTATATGTATAATTTTTCACTTTGTAGAAAAGAGATTATTGAGGTACACCCCAGAATTTCTCTCTAAAGGACACCTAGTTGCAGAGGAAACTATCCTTTAGAGAGATGTGTACCAGAGAGCAGCTAGTTGGGATAAAAAATGGTCCTTTTTATAATGAATAGTGTCATTATTATAGAAGTGTCCGTGCACAAAGGTTGTGTTTATATCATTCTTGAACTCATGTGGAATTTGTGTAATCTTTACACAAGGGGATAAGAAACAACAACATATATAATGACTTTTCATGATAATATAAAAAATAGCAGTCTACAATGGAACATCCTTCCAAACAGCAACCTTGTCATGAACATTAAATGTTTACAGAAAGCACACACACTCCACTGGTCCCAATGATGCTAAATAATCAACTTAGATTTAATCTTATTTAAGACATGAAATTCTTGGCTCAGTTTTGAATTGATTGCACTGAGGTTATAAGGGAGAGAGAAAAAACAAGCTTTAGCACAGTTTAAAATAGCTTTATTTTATAAAAAATATTAGAACTTCAATAGCCTTTTTCAACTATATACAACATCATGTATTACCTGGAGTTGGACCAAATGATAGAAGGGTTGGTTTGTTCACACCTCAGCTTACTTTGAGATTTCTTCACTCAGATGATGACCTCAGCGGGGCGGCGGCAACTTTAAACTCTCAGAGTCTTTCTAAAGTAAAAATAATTCAGAGGAAAATTCAATGATATTATGAAAGTTGGAGAGGTAGAGAGACATGATAGAGAAACATTAATCAATTATTTAAAAAATCAAGGAGAAAGGGGGAAAACAATCAAATAAGTTATTCAGTTAATTTCTGGATAGCCATTGGTGGGTACCACACTGGACTCTCCTACAACTGTGTTGTACCGGACCTCCAGCACCTCGCGGATGGCATCGCGGAAACAGTGGAAGTTGTAGTCAATCAGCCCTGGACACATCCAGCCACTGAACACCATACCTTGTTATACAATGAAATGGCATTGCCCCTGCCATGAAGCACTGCATGCAGCTGCTGCTGAAAAATTAGGTTCAGTGCATGATTTTTACCCAAATAATCTTAAGTGCTGCTCTTGTGACAAATGGTGGGAAGCAAATAGAAAACACAAAACACTGGGCATCACTACAAACATTTCACCAATTTCTAAAAACACATCCAGAAATTCAATAAATTTTACAAAGACAGCTGCACAGCCCCTACTTGCTCTATTTATAGGACAGAAAGAAAATTATCTTTGCAATGCAAAATAACAATCTATTTATCAATAATAACCCATTGCTTCCTTATGGCCTTCCAATTTTTCATGACAGCACAAAAAGCACCCCAGAAAAAAAAAACATTAAAACATGATCAGAAATGATCTCGAAATCTAAAATATATTAATGAATATTTTAAACAAGCATTCAATTTTTATAAAAATCTTAAAAAGTCACTACTGACATGGAAGCTTGCAACTACAAGTGGAACTACAGGAAAAACTAAAACCAAAACAGATTCTCTACCAAATTGTGAAAATGAAGAAAAATTTTAAAATACTCAAATATCCAACAGGCTAGGAAACCTGAGATTCTGGGGACCAAAGATATCAATTGAATAACATTTTTGTAAATGTGTAAATACGTCATTATTGTACATGTGGCAATCTGGGTTAATCTTTTTGAGTAGCACCCAATAAGGTTGAGCTGAACTTACCAATTTGATATTGGGAGAGAGAGAGAGAGAGAGAGAAAATAGCATACAATTGAAGTTTCATTATATGATACCCTCTAGCAAATCAAAAATTATTTCACATTTTATTAGCAGTTTGAATTGAGACAAAGGTTTGTTAAAAAAATGAAAACCTTAAAGCACAAATGTTTCTTTTACACATATAAATAACCCTCTACTGTCCTTACTGCGAGGAAAAAATATTGTTTGGCTCATCAGTAGTGAAACCTCCCAGTGATTTTTCCAATTCAATACTGCATATATAAACAGAATTGTCCAATACAGTATTAGAGCTTTAAGAAGCGGTCTGGTTGATTAAATTGGTGAAACTGCTGGGAAGGTTGACTGCTGAGCCAAGCCCTCCCAATGTTTTTTTCATCACAGTAAGGACAGTAGAGGTTTGTTTAATGTGTGATAGAAACATTCTGGCTTTGATTTCTTGTATATAGATGGCGTGTTATTGCTCTAAAGGTTTGTTTGGAGATATGTGAATTTGTGAGATATTAAGAGTATTATAAATCTATATAACATTCATTAAATGGGGAAGAAATCTTGGCCTTTTCAGTGATTATAGGTGTGGTACAAGTGCTCTGCTTATACAATAAATCCAGTTTATAAAATCATAGTAAGTTCCAGAACAGAGTTGCTGTGTCAAGCACAGGTTCCAAGATGCCACCAGAAAAATTAATCCATCTCAACCCTATGATAAAAGAAACATCTATGAAACATGTGTGTAGACAATTGAACCCCATCTCCACTAAAATATTTACAAAACTTAATTACAATGCTATTCTGGGATCAAAGTAGGTAGTGTACACTGGTTATCTCAAGTAAATCAGACCTCATTCATGAAGTGGCCAATTTCAGGCTATAACAACTGGGAACATTATAAGAAAGGTTTGAGTAAAATTAATCAGACTTCCAGGAAAAAGTGTCTTTTCAAAACATTTTTATTATTCTCTACCTTTCGGGCACGGACGCCCTTCTACAGGGCCCTTTTAGCAGCTTTACCCTGTAAAGGGTTTTGAAAAGACACTTTTCCCTGGAGGGCTGATTAATTTTACTCAATATTGATGCAAGGAATTATTTAATAGAATAAGAAAGGTTTATTACATACAGTACTCTCCCCATCCTATATGTGACTCAATGTATTTAACAAATTTAAGGTAAGCAAAATCTATTAACTGAAATGGGCTCTGGACAGAATCCTGAAAGCTAAAATCATAACATGGTTAAAGTATATCAGATTAAAAAATCAATATATGTTTGAGCATCTGAGTAGGAAAGATTTACTAGCTGTGTGTGCATGGGAAAACATTTTTAAAATTTAAAACTCTTGACGTTTTCAAGATCAATTAATTTAAGTATGGTGTTGTTTAATGTATTTTTATAGCACATACTCTATGTTTCACAAATCAAGTAAACTCCAAATGTAAAAAGGAATTTCCAAATGTGTTTTAAAAAATTCAAGTGTTAATAATAGAAAACCTAAGTAATGTAAAATCCAAGTAAAAAAATCTTCATTTTAGTAAAAAAAAAAATAATACAATAGTAATCAAAAGGTAGAGAAAGCAGCAAAAATCAAGGGAGAAGACCTTGCGAGGAGTCAACAAATATAGTAAAGCTATTATTGTCATACCCCACTTGACATTTGTGACATTATTACTGTGTATAAATAATGCTTAATATTATAATACTAACTGAAAGGAGGAATGAATATATATGTATTTTTATTTAAATAAAAAGGCATATATTGGATCAAAATATCATTTATTTTACCAATATTTCAGTTGGCTGAACGGCAACCTTTATCAAAGTATTATAGCCCGTTATAATATAGCTGTTGTTATAACACCTTGATAAAGGTTGGCGTTCAGCCAACTGAAATATTGGTAAAATAAATGATATTTTGATCCAATATATACCTTTTTATTTAAAGATTTATTTATGGATTGCTCTATTTTCAAAATGTATATTTATGTGTTTTTAATTATATATTTCTTATTTTTAAATAAAATAAGAACGTATATATATAAGATGATAATGAACTATAGATTGAGAGACGGGATATTAATGCTAGCTAGTTGATTCAGGACATTTTAAAGTTGGATGGAGGGAGAGACTTGGATATTAAACACAGAGAGAAGTTAATGTGCAACAATAAAGAAACAAACAAGTTACATTGAATGTGTTGAAAGGATTAAAGAAAAGAGTTGTTTTCGTTATAAAATGCAAAAAAAAATCAGGTCTTATAAGATAGTTAGAGTGAATGGTATCCAAATAATGGTCTCACCTCTCCTCTCAAAGTTGTCCTCCCTCAGGATACAAACAAGGGCAAGGAACTGGTTCACCTCCCGGAGATAGAGCACGGTGCTGTTGTTGAGCTTGATGACGGAGGCAGATTGGCAGTCAAACGGGCTTGTCTCTCCTCCCCCTTCTTCAGGGAGACTGCACTCACTCAATGTCACCACTTTTTGTAATACCTGCCTGGTAGCTAGTTTATAGCAGAGAATGGATCACATAAATGTTAATAGTTCATTGTCATTCAATCACCCAGAATAAAATTATACGTGTTTTCGCGCATATTTACTGAGGTAAACACAAGGTGATAAGACCAAATCCAAATAAATAAATAGTGTGTGACGTTTCGGTAACAGCATTGTTACCAGCTTCAGACAATGTTATAATCTATAATCTCCAAATTGCGCCTTATTATTTACTGTGGTGATCAATATGACCTAACTTTCAAGTTGCTATATAATATAGAGCAAATCAGTGAGAGACCACACCACTTTATGCTATTCTCCTCCTCTTACACCTCAGTTGTCCTAGGCATTTGAGAGTTCTGTAGAAAGTAAAATCTGCCCCAATTATGTAATGGGAAAGCTGATAGAGAAAAAGAAAATGTGAAATTCTTTATATAAATAAAGAAGCACATTGCAATTAGTCTTTCATTTTATTACGTGTTTTTGCTTGAAAGCTTGCTTTGTCACAATAAAAAAGAAGCTTATTGCTATAATTTTAAAAATAATTTCTTTATTACCATTTTTAATTTTACCTAATATACTGACAGATGTTGATGGGAAAAAGTTTAAATCTGCTATAGGGTTGATATATTGATATGAGAGCAATGAAATTGTACCAATCAGACTAGGGATCAAGAGGCTCAACTGTATAATGGAGAAGTGTGCTTTTTAGAGGGCAGTAAATATGAAATTTTAACATGATGTATCACTGCACTATCTGTTATAAGAAATTTAAATTATTTTTGGGCGTATATGTATATTTCATTTTAAAATTAAACAATTTTCTACTGCTCTCTTACTACAATGATAAAAATAATTAAAGAGCCTGGCTTATCATTGGTGAACCCTCTCAGAGGTTTTGCCATTTTAGCTTAAGTATCGTAATAAAAATAAAACAGCTCAGTGCAATACTACAGCGGTATGGTAGATTAAACTGATGAATCTACTGGGAGGGTTCATAACTAGAGTTAGGCCCTCCCATCATTTTATCATTGCAGTAAGGACATTAGGAAATAATATATATTTTTAAAAAGGAACATATGCGTTAAAATTAGGTTAAATTTCTTTAAAATATAAAATTTTATTGCTCTCTCTCTCTTTTAAGGCAAAGCCTAAAATGCATGCAGATTTATTCTTGCAATAAGGTTAAAAAGAAGAAAAGCAAGTTGCTCACCCATAGATGCAGGAGATGTCAATGACTACATCTATCATGTCACAGCAGAGCTCGTAGGACTGCATGTCAACGGGAGAACTGTCTGTTGCAATGTAGATCTTGCTGACTACATCAAACAGGAATGCTTTCTCTATGACAGAGTTCTGGACATACACAACAACACACTTAGATGATGTACTGCAAGAAAACACTGAAGTGTTCAATAGGTTACACCCTTAAAAACACAGCTAAAAATACAGAATATAAAAGGTGGAAGATATTTTGATGCTGAAAACTGTCCTTTGTTTAGAGGTGTCTGCTAACACAAGTGTTCGCAAAGGGAGGTTCTAATGTATACAGTAAGATTTGGTATTAGGAGTAAAATAAGTTTGTGCTGTTTTTTTTTTTTTTTCTAAAGTTGAAGCTCTATTGTGAAAAATTAGTTAGACATCCAATGTTCAAAGTATTGTCCATCGCTATCCACTACTTTTTCCTATCTTTCTGGCAATTGATGGATCCCATCGCTGAAAAAGGCCGGTTCTTTGGCCGCTATGCATTCATCAATCCATTTTTTGTCTTCATTGTAATTGGAGAAGTGCTGGTCAGCCAGGTCATGTTGCATTGATTGGAAGGAGCAATGTCTGGGCTATACGGCTGGTCGGGTAGGACTTACCATTTGAGCGTTTCTAAGTATGTTTTAACAGGTGCTGCAGCATGTGGCCGAGCATTATCATGTTGCAAAATAACTTTGCTGTGTCTATTGGTATATTGCAGCCGTTTTTTCACAATGCATTAATTGTCTTTGGTGGACCTTCCTTGTGATCCTTTTGTTTGGTTGTAGCAGCTCATAATATACCACTCCTACTTTAAACCGTGCAAACCACTTCTGGCACATTTGTTCCGCTAGAGCATGATCACCATAAACTTCCACTAAATATGATGATTCTCAGCAGCTTTTTCTTCATATTGAAGTAAAAATCCCCGCAAAAACACATTTTTTGGTACAAAAGTTGACATTTTAGAAGCAAACAGAAACTAGGTTGTTTACACTTCAGAGAAATGACGGTTACTGCAAGATGAAACAATGGAATAATAAACTAGAAGCGACATCTTTATTAAAATAGCACAAACTTATTTATACTTCCAATAGTAATTACTATTCTGGGGTTTTGTTCACCAGCAACAAAATGAGAGCATTAGAAATAGAAAATCAAAATATGGAACTGGGACCAGGAATTCATAGTATAATATGTGAGATAGTGTTAACACTTTGAGAACAGTCAATTTCAGAGTGTGTGGGCCACTGGGCCGTATGAAAATTGAGTTTGTTATAAAAAATAATAAATAAAAAATATTTCAAAAATTCGAATTACATTTTAATATAATTTATAGAGTTACTGCCAATAGCTTAGTATGATAAACTATGAAGAAGTCTTTAATATACAGTAAAACCCCTCTATAGTGAAACCTAATGGGACAGAGCTTTTGGTTCACTATAGCCACGGTTTAACATTTTTTTTTACTTCAAAAATTTTAGAGCACATAATATTAAAGGACAGCCATACACACAGGAAAAGATGGCTACTTAACAGTAGGGACTATGTTTTAATTCCCTAAATTAACTATTTAATTACATAATGCTGAATAATAGAAGAAATCATTTGATGATAGGTTCTAATTATCATTAGCTTACATGTTGTACATCTATATCTAATTTAAAAATCCAGACAAATCCTAAGCAAAGTGTTATTAATTATATATTAAAAGAGTATTTTAAAACATCTTTATCATATTATATAATACTAAATATACTTTTACCAAAATGTCCCTAGTACCTTGTTTGAAATCACTCTCCAAGCATTGCCCCTTTCAAATAAAGTTAACCCTTTGAACACCAGGCATATTAGCCCTAAAATGTGTGTAAATAGCGATTACAGTAAATACAGATCTTGCATTCATGATAATGTTTAGAGAAAATTATTTAGGTGGAAATTGTTCAATTAAATATTATTTAACAAATATCACTCAAATAATAAACAGCAATATGGACATTTTTTATTTGTTTGCTTGCAAAGTATGATGTTTTTTTAAACAGTTCCCAGACCAAGTATGGTCTTATGGTGCAGGTCCTACAAAGGCAAGAGGTTTTTCCTACCACCCTGTGTTAGGAGGTCACTATACACTATATAATCCCTTCAATCATGTTTTAGGTCAATATCTGGTACATGAAGCTTGTTGCTTAACCTTTCTTCATCATTGAGTGAGCTCACATGAATTCTTTTGAGTGTCATCATAGGTAGAAACAAAACAGGATATATCTAATTAATTCATTCCAATAATTCCTTAGAGTGATCTAAGGTCATTTTCTACCATTTATTTTGTAAATAAGGTAGGACTATATTACTCCTCTTTCTAAAGTGATTTGACCTTTAGTTGCAATCCTTGAGGATGTCACTGTTGGAGAATAGAGGTGTAACAAGAAACAATTCCGAGAATATGATTTTGTGAAACATTTATGCAAAGAATGGTGTGTTCTTGTCAATCCAATCCTGAGATCAATAATCAGAAATTCTAGGCACAAAAATCATTTCCCTCTTCAAAATGACACCAAGAAATACATAGAACTCATTTATTGTAACTTGGTTCCACTTGTTCCAAAATCAGGATTTTTTTTTTTGGTATTTCTTGTTGTACACATTTATTTGTTTCTTCAATTATTTGTTTACAAAAGGCTCTGTAAAAATCGAGAGAAATTATAAAATGGTTTACTTGATACTGGGTGTTTTTTCATTGGTGGAGTGGAAAATGATAGGTTTGGTGGGCCTCTATCATCTTCTGTTACATCCTCCCATTAATAATCAGAATTGTCTAAAATATTGTTATTTCCATCAAAGGAATAAATTTCAGTGTATTCTGAATTAAAAGTATCAGATTCCGAAAAATCGGACGCGACACATGTTGATAGGCCAGCGCGATCGGTAAAATTACCTTCAAAAAAGGGTGAAATTGTGGTCTGTTAGTGGGAATATCCAAAAACCCTGAATGAGTCATATACCTAACAAGGATTCAGTTATAAAAATAGAACTGTAGCGGCCATTTATGAGAATTTATAAGCTGATTTGTTTATTGCCCATGAGATGAGGCACTGGTATTAAAGGATTATTAAATATACTCCTTCCATTTCCAGTTTCCACATATTCTTCTGAAGTCTAGATTTAGCTTGGTCTTTAACCTGTTATTCAAACCATATCTGGTTTTAAGATTATTTGAACTTTTTTTTTTTTAAGCCCAGGTTAAGTTAGATATAGAATGCTTTTTAAAGGTTCATCCTAACCCATACGATCGTTGCAAAAGTAGGGGATGATTCCACTTTGTCTCAAGTTATAATAGCCTTCTATTTTTAACACTTATAATAGAAAAGTTAACATTTTCTTATTTTAACATGTGAAATTTTTTACTGCATTGTTTCACTTTAGCTTTGATAATGACTTTTATAGTAATAGCTTTTGGTTTTTTAGAACGCCTTTCTTTACTCTTTTTTCCTTTATTTTGGAAGTCATTTACATTTTTTATCTATTTCAAGCTTGTCAAATGCAAAGGTATTCTATTCAATAAAAGTATAATGTGTAAAAATTTATATAAAACATGCGGCGAAAATAGAACATAAATGTGAACAACATGTCCCTAAATTTATTGTTTTGAAATCACGATCTGTGAGCCGAAGCATTCTCAAAATTTTGTTATTTTAGAATCTATTAATAACAATTTTAAGTTCATTATAATCCTAGTATTTTAAATAGATTTTATTATTTTGGGACTTAAAATTAGGTTTGTTATAAGGGGAGTTTGCTATTGTTAAAATCGCAAAGTTCATTATAACAATGGTATTTTCAATGGAATGGAATTACCGTAGGTTCGTTATAAAGGAAGGTTAGCTATATCCCAGGTTCGTATTAGCGGGGTTTTACTGTATATACAAAGAGCCACTTGACATCAATTATATACTCTATATCATCTACCAAACTTTCAGATTTTATATAATACTAGCGGATGTACCCGGCTTCGCCCGTGTTTTACCCGAGTAAAGGTTTGTCTAACGAATCTCTCGATAAAGTGAACATTTTTTCCCGGTCCCTTGAAAAATACTCGATAAGTTGAATAAAATCAATATTAATCGGTCCCCGAGTAAAGGTCTGTCTAACGAACATTTGTTAAAACAATTCTCTATAAACTTATAAAAAGAAATAGATATATTTTGATAATTTGAAACTGATAAAGTGATCATTTTTTCCCGGTCCCTGTGTGCCGTGTCATTCTGAATTTTGTCTTTCCTAATTTTCTACATTACAAAATCATCGTTTTATCTAGTGAACATTTTTTCCCGGTCCCTTGAAAAATAGTCGATAAGGTTGAATAAATATATGGTCGTTTATGGAAGATGGACGAAGTTCCCGGAGGTCATCTTGGGCAAGCTCCCGCGAGGCTTTTTTTCTTGTCTACTTGGCATAGCTGTGTCACCAACTCTGCCCTGATTGGTCGGTGGGCGGCCGGGCGAATCCATTCTCTCACGGGGTGGGGCAGACCCAAGGTCATCAGGAGCAGCAAACCTAAGCCTATCTCTGTCTCAATGGTGGCGCTGCTTGCGAGTTAAAGCTACAAATCTGCAAATAACTCTAAGGATATTAAAGATATTCAAGATATTATTTTTCGTAAACCTTTCCAGGGATACACCTAATAATATCCCAAAATTTCACGGCGATTGGATGTATGGTTTTTGAATCCATAGAGGACACACACACACAGACATTCATTTTTATATATATATAGATTGAGTGGTAAGGCTTCATCTCAAGAATGTGATAGGAAAGTGATAAAAAAAAATAGTGTGCAAACAAAGAAAAAATGAACAAACAAGGAAGAAAGATAGGCAGGCAATAGGAAGAGCTGGAATGGCAAACATACTTGATGTTTTACATGTACATTAGGTCAGCTGACATCCCCCAACCCACTGATAGATAGACAAGAAGGTATGGGACAAGATCTTGGTAGACACAAATTTGTGTTGGCAGCAGGCAATTTTATATTATTTTTAGAAATTGTGGATGTGAATTCACATCCTTCAGACTTGATGCCCAGTAGGTCACTTTAAACAAAGTTTTACATCATAATGTGACAGTGTAACGTACTGAGATAAAGATGTTGAGGAGGTTCTCCAGTGCTGGCAGCTGGGGGATCAACTTCTGTACCACCTTGCTGAATGCCTCAAAGATGGAGTGGTCATAGATACTGGTCAGGTAGAAACTGGACACACAACCTTCTGGAATACCCTTCTGTGCTATAGTGAAGGGACATGATGCTGTTAAGAAGAGCATCATAGCATTTACCAAACAGTCATGCTAAAATATATTATAGATTAGGACATTTTCTAGCACATTCAGCACATTTTTTCTGCTCCACAAATTCTTTGAGAACTTCAACAAAAAAGTTCAGAGGCATATTTATAGCAGATTCTAGGTGATCTATAAAAAAAGGCTACAGACAACATGTAACGCTTTGCCATCTGAAAGTGCTCATGTGAGCGGTCAGGGAATGCCAATTTTATTTTTAATATCAACACCTGACCCTTTTTCTATTTTTTCTTGATAAGGCACAAAATAGATATATAAATAGATTTTTCTTTATATTATTTCCCATATAAATATAAAGATGTTACAAAGTAGCAACCTGAGGTTGAGGCCCTCCCCGCACTCCGAGTCCACCAGTAGTTCCTCCCGCACTCGGTGCTGGATGTCCCGCTGGGTCTCCATCTTGTTCTCCTCTGTCAGTCCATCCACCTTGTGGATAAACACCTCAAACCTAATTTCTGGGTTCACCTTGAAGGCCCCGGCTCACTGTGGCGTACAGCTTGTCTAGAGCTTCCTCATAGTCATCCTGCCAGCACCATTGTTGGGGTCAACTATTGTCTCTTAACAAGGCTGTTTCCCTCACCACAAAATATTGCCTGCTATAGAATTCACAGTATAGTAGTTTCAATTTTTTTTATAGAATGTTTACCTTATTATAAAAGTCTAGAAAATGACTAAATTTTCATAAAAGTTCAATCTTATACCCCAGAGCTGTATATCACACAAAGCCTTTAGTAAAAGATTTTATTCTTACATAAGATTCTCTTGGAAGATTTAAAAATAAGGAGATTAAAATAAAAGTGGAGAAAGCTATTGGCTAATATAGCACTCAATGTTGACACAAAATTAATGACTTACCGCAATACAAGGAAAACTTCCAAATAAATAAATAGTATGTGACGTTTCAGTAACAGCATTGTTACCAAAAAGGTCACACACTATTTATTTAGATTTGGTCTTATTACCTTGTGTTTATAATCTATAATCCGAATTGTATGTCCTATCACAACTTACCCCGAAGTTTTTGTACAAAATATAGCAAATCTGGGAATTGCCAAAATTTCAAATAGCCAACAATGTAAGAGAGTTCTAAAAGTATTATTAATAGATGTGTCAAGGTTATAATAGAGGTTGAAGCCATGTTGTTATTCCTGAAGACAAGACAGACACCTACCTGACCATCAATGACAAACACGAGAGCCCCGCACTGGCCAAAGATATTCTCAGAGTCAAAGGTGACATCAAAGAAATCAATTTGTCCGGGGAAATCCCAGATCTGGAACTGTACAAAGGAGCTATTTGAAATGTCTGCCGCACACACACACACAGTGTGAGGTGAGAAAGGTGGTACAGAACATGTCTCCTACCATCCTTCATAATTTGGCTGGTGCTCCCCAGGAAGAGGGTCTCATTGGGGGACATCTTGTGAAAGACCACCTTCTGGATAGAAGACTTGCCACTTCTGGAACACCACAACATGAGATGGAACTCACTACAGTTTAGCAACACTTGAATTTGACCAGGAGGTGAGTTGAGTTCAACCAAATTATTTTCACATCCTCTCATGTGAAATATTGTGTGAACAGATATTTGGAATTCTGAAAGTTTTGCAATGTGAGAAATCCACCTGTGGGTGGGTGGTAATGGCGCACAATATATTCAAAAATAAACCCTCGCTAGAGGGTGGGCCAAGTTTGGGTGGCAAAACCCATGCCATGTGGCCGCTGTGACTGATTAAAATCAGTTCCTTTGTTGGCTTTGACTCTCAAAGGATGTCCTTTTCACGAGAGTATACCTGTGTAATGATTTTTTACTATTTAAAAAAAAAGGTTCAAATTAAAAAGGCCGTTTCAAACAAATATCACACACGGGTATTTCCAAGTTTACATCCATCATATACAACAGTTTTTACATGGTTTAGGGCATTTAAAAGTGTAAAATTGGATATTTTGAAGATGACAAGCATAGCAGAAGGCTGTTAACATCGTCATCTAATGAAAATGCAGAAAAGCTAAAGGTAATACACATGCAACATGGCAGCAGTTTTAAGTTATTGAATGAAGATTTAAAATAGTGAGGAAGCTTTGCAACAGGTGGGTGCTTTAAGAGTTAACTGTGGATAAAATAAAAAGCAGAGTGTCTTGGTGCCAAGAAATGATAAAAATTTGATTCAGGTACCTTAAAGCATATGTTTGATATAATAACAGGTGATGAAACTAGAATCAAAGGAGTCTTTCTCCATCATGACAATACCACAGCCCACAAAACTTCAGAAAAAATGGATTTTAAAAAAGAAAATCGGATTCAGTTGCTTGGACACTCACCATACAGCCCTGATGCTGCTGTGAAGCGCTATCTGGAGATACTTGAAAGCATGAGCCCAGTTGGGTGAAAAAAAAAGTTTGTATCCTGGGTTCAAAGGATGGAAAAATGTATTGAGTGGTGATTATTTTGAGAAAAATAAAAATTTTATCAGCCGTATTTTTCTTGTATTGCAAAACTTTCTGAGTAATCATCATAAAAGAAACTTTTTAGACAACAGGATGATTTTTTAAATTAAAATTCATCTGGATATAAACTAAGCAAACTATAGCAGGACATTAGAAAAGCACATTTTTATTATAAAGATTTATTTATTTTTTTTTAATATTGGTGAAATTTTAAAAACACCTACTGGTTGAGAGAATTTTTAGGCATGCATTTTTTCAGTGTCTCCTTGAACCAAGGTTGTCTGTATTATCAAAATGGAGGGTGTCCAGAGTGGTTGAGAGCAGCACACAAAACTCTGACAAAGATCAATTTTTAATCCAATAGTTCACCCCATTCTTATATAACTGTACCTGAATGCACAAACAACAAAACAGGAATCTTACAATTCAAGCACACAAGTCAAACTCCCTTGTGCATGGATTAAAAAATATGATACCACCACACTACTTAAAAGTAGTCAAGCAGCCTATGTACTCCATGTTAGGAGTGGCTGCACATGGCATCTATTCCTCATGTCAGAGGCGGCCATTTCATATTGGGGCTATAAGTCGGCCTGCTACTGAATCAATGACAAAAGCTGACTTCACCCAATCATGATAGATAAGAAAGAAAAATAAGTTAAGTAGTCACAATCCCCTATTATGCTTATTTATTTGAATTTGGTCTTGAAACTTTTGATCTTCATCAGGAAAATCTAAATTCTTGCCTTCTATTTCAGGGTGTCAATGCTGTCAAATCAGACCTAGAAGTATATGCAAATGTTGACTGACCCGTTCTTGATAGTGTTTGCTTCCAATAAACAAATTTACATTTCCTGCCACAAGACCTTACATCTTTAAATTAATACCTCTGTGAGGCTATGTTGGCTGAACTCACCTCCGCAGCCCCATTAAAAGAATCCGGGGTTTGATCTTCTCCTCATGTGGCAGCTGACTCTGGAAGTCTGGCCTCTCATCATGGCCATAGCCAAAGTCTTTAGGGAAGGATCCCATGACGTAGGGTTGGGCCTCCTCTTCTTCCGCTGCTACTGACTAACACAACAGACACAAGTTAAGGTTGGATGTTAAATGAATCTTTTTAGAGATATTTTAGAACCATCCCCTCTCCTGTGCAACTCCAAACATTGCAACAAAGAAGTTATATCAAGTCACCTTGTACACTCCTAAATTATCACAATAACCTGCTTACTTTTTATATAAGGCTTCTAGTTTAGTTCATTTTTCTTTCATCATACCCTATTTTGAATAGCAGAATGCTACTCTCAAAGAAACCCCATTGCTTACGCCGGTAACTAATGGCCTAAATGGTCTCAGAGTAAACAAAATCGCAGGCGACATCGTCACCGATGTTTGTGACGCATTGTAGCACTTTTAAGGATGGGCATAAACATGGGCTAACTACGGCCTGCATGCCAAAGTATTGCATGGTTAGCAATAAATTTGTATATAAACAATTATGATGCATTAGCGTTTACTGCAATGGAAAAATTAATGGGAGGGCCTGGCTCATGATGCAATATAACAGCAGTAAGGTAGATTAAACTGGCAAAACCACTGGGAGGGTTCACCACTGATGAGCCAGGCACCCCCATTAATTTTTCCAATGCAGTAGAAATTATTTTATTTTTAAAAGAATCATACATGTCTATAATAGTTTCGAATTTTCATAAACAATAATGTTGTCAAAATTTAATTTTAGAGATCGGTTGAATTATATCGATGGTGCCCAATTAACGAGGTTATACTGTATAGAGTGAAAACATCAGATTTTCTGAAGTTGAATGATCATATTTTATAGAATATTTGTAAAATTAATATAAATCTTGTTTATCAATATATTACACAATGTCACTTAAAATATTGAAATCCAAACTCTATCGAATTTTATAGAGAGAAAATGATTTTTTTTTAAAGTTACTAAATACAAAAGTGCAAACAAGAATTATTTTTTAAATAAATAAAAATGGTTTTAATTAAATTTTTAAAATGTTATGTAATTTGGTAATTGAGAGAGAGAGAGAGAGAGAAAGTTTAAAAAGTGCTGTGAAATTATACACGAAGATGCTTTTTGTTTACATTTGGCCAATAATTGTTGCCAAACATGTTGTGGTTCTCAAGTTCCTCTCTTAGCACAGATTCAGAAAAAAATTTCAAACAGTTTCTGTAGATTGCAATTAATACATAATGAGTTCACAATGTGGGGTCTTAGTTAATATAGATTATAAACACAAGATGATAAGACAAAATCCAAATAAATAGTGTGTGACATTTCGGTAACAGTGTTGTTAGCACTTTTGTCTGAAGATGGTAACAACGCTGTTACCGAAACGTCACACACTATTTATTTATTTGGATTTGGTCTTATTACCTTGTGTTTATAATCTACTAGCGGATGTACCCGGCTTTGCCCGGGTTTTACCCGAGTAAAGGTTTGTCTAACGAACATTTGTTAAAACAATTCTCTATAAACTTATTAAAAAAATAATAGATATACAGTAAAACCCCTCTATATTGAACCCCAATGGGACAGAGCTTTTGGTTCACTATAGCCACGGTTTGGCCTTTTTTTTAACTTTTCAAATTTTTTAGACTGTATAATTAAAGGACAGCCATACACACAAGAAGAGGCTTCCTCTTAATAGTGGTCACTTTGTTTTAATTCCCTTAATTGACCAATTTCCTTACATTAATGCTGAATAATAATAGAAATCATTAGATGATAGGCTCTTCTTATCATTAACATACATGTACCTCTATGTCTAATTTAAAAATCAAGACAAATCCTAGGCAAAGTTTTATTAAATATATATTCAAAGATATAAAATGATTTTAAAACATCATTATCACATTATATAATACATTGTTTACTTGGAAAAATGGCTCTAACACCTTGTTGCTTCAAAGCATTCTTCAAGCATTGCACCATTCAAATAAAGTTAGTGTTTTTCTTCCATTTTATTTTCCCACATATTCTTCTAGGTCTAGATTTCGTTTTTTTTTTTTTTTAACCTGTCATGCAAAACATTGCTGCCTTTAAAATCACCATAGTTAATGGCATAAAAAATAGTTTCTGTTTCATCACGGGACCATTTATTTAGATTTTTTTTTTTTTTAGCCCTAAAACGTACGATTGCGATCGTGGCAAAAGTTGAGGTTGATTCCTCTTTGTAACAATTTTTAATAGCTTTATATTTTATCTTTTATAATAGAAAAGTTATATTCTCTTATTTTAATACTAGACGAATGGCCCGGGCAACGCCCGGGTTCTACCCGAGTGCGAATATATTTTAAAAACGTTGTCTTGGGTGGTCGCTATAGACAGGGTGGTCTGTATAGACAGGTGTATGTATCACACTGCTGATAACAGGGTTGCCTAAAGTGACCGCTATAGACAGGGTGGTCTGTATAGACAGGGGAATGTAACACACTGATGATAACAGGGTTGCCTAAAGTGACCGCTATAGACAGGGTGGACTGTATAGACAGGTGGATGTATCACACAGCTGATAACAGGGTTGTCTAGAGTGGCCGCTATAGACAGGTGTATGTATCACACAGCTGATAACAGGGTTATCTAGAATGGCCGCTATATACAGGGTGGTCTGTAAAGACAGGTGGATGTATCACACAGCTGATAACAGGGTTGTCTAGAGTGGTCGCTATAGGCAGGGTGGTCAGTGGTCGCTATAGACAGGGTGGTCTGTATAGACAGGTGGATGTAACACACTGCTGATAACAGGGTTGTCTAGAATGGCCGCTATAGACAGGTGTATGTATCACACAGCTGATAACAGGGTTGTCTAGAGGGGGGCAGGGAGGACATGTGTTCGCCGGCAGCCAATGGGCGCGCATTCTATCCGTGAGCTTCAGATAGAATAAGGCAATTATATATATAGATGTTCTTAACATTTTGCCTGTGTTGTTTCACTTTGAAAAGTTCTGAAAATGGCCTTTTTTAAAAAAAAAATAACGCTTTTGTTTTTAAAATGCCTTTGTTTTCTTCATTTTAGAAGCCATTTGTATTTTTATATTTCAAATTTAATGGATGCAAATATATTCTATTTAATAAAAAGTAAAATGTGTTTAAAATTTATACAACATACAGCAAAAATAAAGTGCAAAATTCAAAACAAACAATGCCGCTAAATTTATTGTTTTGAAATCGCGATCCGCGAGCTGAAACATGCTCAAAATTTGGTTGTTTTAATTTTTTTTTTAATTACAATTCTAAGTTCGTTATAAGCATAGTATTTTAAATAGATTTTATTATTTTGGGACCGAAAATAGGTTCGTTATAGGGGTAGTTCGTTATTCTAAAAATCGCAAAGTTCGTTATAACGATGGTATTTTCAATGGAATGGAATTGGGGAATCGGCGTGGGTTCGTTATAAGGGAAGGTTCTTTATATCCAGGGTTCGTATTAGCTGGGTTTTACTGTATTTTGATAATTTGAAACTCATAAATTTTAATCTCTCGATAAAGTGATCATTTTTTCCCGGTCCCTGTGTGCCATGTCATCCTGAATTTTGTCTTTCCTAATTTTCTACATTAAAAAATCATCGTTTATCTAGTGAACATTTTTCCCGGTCCCTTGAAAAATACTCGATAAGTTGAATAAAATCATGGTCGTCTATGGAAGATCGACGAAGTTCCCGGAGGTCATCTTGGGCAAGCCCCCGCGAGGCTTTTTTCTTGTCTACTTGGCACAGCTGTGTCACCAACTCTGCCCCCGCGCGCCAGGACCTCTTGACCCCTCTGATCGGTCGGTGGGGTACTTGGACTGTCCATCCGGCCGGCGGCCGGACGATTACATTCTCTCGACAGGGGGTGGGGCAGACCTAAGCCTATCTCCGTCGCAAGGTGGCGCTGCTTGCGAGTTAAAGCTACAAATCTGCAAATAACTCTAAGGATATTCAAGAAATTATTTTTCGAAAACCTTTCCGGGGATATACCTAATAATATCCCAAAATTTCACGGCGATTGGATGTATGGTTTTTGAATCTATAGAGTACACACACACACACAGAGACAGACATTCATTTTTATATATATATAGATAATCCAAATTGTGCCTTATCATTAATATAGAGTTAAATAATAAAATATGGTTCTTTCATAAAGCTTCTAGCTCACAAGACCTAGAGTGGCTATCTTAGCCTTAATAAACTAGTAGACCTGCATGCACTTACTGTATATTCTTTAACAGAGTCCACAATAAAATTGGACATATAATCCATTGATTTTATAACAGTCCCCCAAATAAGTGATCACTCATGGGAGGGAGGTTCTAGTGTAGTTTCTCTCACAATTTACATATTCTGGTTGATCTTACAGTACATTGCGGTTAAATCTAGGCCTTGGAAATTTTATTTTTGGGCTAGATGAAACCAGGTGATTCCAACATCACACAATTGATAGTTTATCTAATCTTAAAAATGTCTTTGTAATCTACGGATGCAATTTGAAATCCACAAGGAAGATAGAGAATGTGTAACAGCAGAACACTTTTGATTGAAAGAGGGCTGTGGAGGAAGTCACAAGTTTTGTTGGGTGGGCAGAGCTTAAAACTACCAATGAGAACAAATGGTGAATGAGGGAGGAAACCCATATAGCTGTCAGGTGTTGTTAAGGTCTTAAAACTGTCCATTTTAGGTAAGTCTACAATGTCTACAATGACACTGCACATCACTAGCTTAATGGCAGCTGCACCCAAAATCGTACCATCAATTATTAATGTAAGGAAATTGGTCAATTTAGGGAATTAAAACAAAGTGACCACTATTAAGTGGCAGCCTTTTCCTGTGTATATGGCTGTCCTTTTATTATACGTCTAAAAAGTTTTTTTAAAAAATCCAAACCGTGACTATAATGAACCATGGTTATAGTGAACTAAAAGCTCTGTCCCATTGGGGTTCACTATAGAGGGGTTTTACTGTACGTTTTGAAAATATGTATTAATGCCATTTTGTCCTTGACACTGAAAGTTAATCATGAAAATTTTAAAAATAAATATAAAAAAAGTAGAATGGTTTCAATTATTATTCTCAATTTATATTATACAAAGTTATTTTAAAAATATATATTATTTTAGCGAGTTAGATGATTAGCTAATCATCTGACTAACTTTAATTCAACACTTCCTTTAATTCAACCGAAAGCTCTGATCCCTTGAGGTGTTGAATTAAAGAGGTTCGACTGTATATATATATATTTTAATATTGACATGCACTACGTTTTACATGTTTCTCTTGGCATCTTCATAATATAGCATGAAATAAAACAAGATAGGATTATGTGAAAAATAGAACCAAGTGAAATTGTACTGGGATCAGGTAGATAAATTAAGACATCTCCTGATTATGCAACTAAAAGTTGCTGATATCTTGCACCATCTATTGTATTAAATATCAACTAATTGTTGTTTTTTTATTATTCCAGAATTGGTCAAATACCCAATTCTTGATTAACCAAGAAAAGCTAACCATGTATGCGTTTCAGGCTGTTGGGCGCTAAAGGGTGTTCGCTATCAAGGAATAGTTGATATTTATTCCGATAGATGGTGCAAGCCATCAGCAACTTTTAGTTGCACAATCAGGAGATGCCTTTTTTCTTAATTTATCCAGTTTTTTACTATGTTTCACATTAATTGGGGTTCTCATGCCCTTCTGGCCTAAATAGCTGTTTGATGGTTTTTCAGGATGCCCCAAAAGACCATATTTTTTGGTCATTGAGATACATGTGGTTAGTAGCTTGAAAAACCATATAATCTCATTGAAGTACAACTTGCACCACGCTGATAAGGGCTAACAGCCTGAAATTCATATGTGGTTAGCTTTTCTTGATTGAATCAAGAAAGGTATTTGGCCAATTCTGGAATAATTGATAATCAATGATTTAGTTGTAATTTATTATGATAGATGGTGCAAGTCATCAGCAACTTGTAGTTGCACGATGAGGAGATGTCTTTTTTTTAAATATAGTTTCCTTGACAAGATTGATATAGGTCAGTGGAACATTGGAAAAATAAAAAAGGTTCAAAAGGATATTTTATCTTATACATGAACCCAACCTGCCTCATGTTTTTCTAAGAATCAGTTGTTATATGGTTTACTCTCCTATGGACTTTTAACCCCTATGATGCACAGTTCAGTTACTTGTCACCCACTGCAGGATGGCATACACAGGAAGTTACTGCTTTGCTGCCAATGGCCAAGTGTTTTTAGGCAGAAAAAAAAAAGGGAAGAACATATTTTTAAGTTGAACTAAAACAAATATTTAATCTTATCTGAATTCAAATGTCTTCTGTTTTTAAGCTAAAGAGATATTAAGTATTAGTAAAGATAAATATATTAGTATTTTGGTTAAATACTTGGTGTTACAAATGTGACATCCTAATGCTCTAGTTTTAGATATATTAAACAAAACTAGAGGATGTACCTGGCTTCACCCGGGTTTTACTCGAGTGAAAGTTAGCCTGAAATCCAATTGAGTGGATATTTTCTTTAAATATTTTTGGATTTTTATATAGATATAAATATATATATTGACATTTATATATAGATTTTATTTTTTTATATATGATTTTATATTTTTATCTTCATTTGCGGTGAATCCGTGTAAATCCATGTATAATAAATTTCTTTTCCTCCGATTTACCCAGACTAATCTATTAGCTTGATTGTCTTTATATAATTTATCCTGTATATAAATATCATATTACCATTAAGGTACTATTACTTTTTTACTGCATGTATCCTACATTTCTGATTGGAGAATCTGTATAAGACTAAAAGGTCTTAATAAAGCTTTTTGTTGTTGTTGTTGTTTATTTTATATTATGATTTTATATATTTTATATATGATCTCAGCCAAAAGGTTGAGAATCAATATTATATATATAGAGATGACCTGACTTAATGTCTTCTGCTCTAGTGAATGTTTTTCTGTTAGAATTTTGGTCCTACGTTCTAAAATGATGATCTGGTTTTGCCCGTGGTTTGATTTATGGAATTTTCCCCGAAGGAATTTTATATCTGACAATCAAACATGATACAGCAACATTGTCATCATCATGTTCTGACTGAAAAATGACTATTTTTGCCCAGTACTTGGTCAATTTTAATTTTTCTTGGCTAAAAATGTGACAATACTCTTCCAGTTTTTCTCTATGTACTGTTAGAATTTCAGTCAGATTAGGTACTTATTGAAGACGTGTGTAGCCAACAAACATATCACATCCTGCTCAATCCATGGATTCAGCCAAATTTCACATTTAATATTCACACAAACTTGCTAATATTCCCTTAATTATTCATTCTCCAAGTTCATTTTCACAACTCAGAAACACAAGATTGTGGCAGATACTTCTTATTTCACCTTGTGTGGAACCAAGATAGATTTAACAACACTCATATTTAGTTTCACTTTGGTGATATATGCTGCTCGTGGTCAGGATATGCTTCCTTTATTTTTTAACTAGACGGGTGACCCGGGCTTCGCCCCGGGATTGACCCGTGTGCATATCTACCCGAGTGATATATATTTAGATAAGATTTTTTTAAATAATTGTTTGCTATTAGCATTATCTATTTGTTTGCATCAGCATAATTTAATCTAATCTTTGATAGAGGGCGCTGTGTTTCGTGAGCTAAGTAGAATAATTTGAATATATAGTTTTAATAATTGATTTATATATTTTTTAAAATAGCCTATCGTCTTCCCCGTATTTTTTTACCTATGTATGGAAATTTTGGTTTGAATTAGTGAACTACTGTGAATTTGTATACCGGACATACAAACAAACAAACATACAAACATTCATTTTTATATATAGAGATATCAACACCTGACCCACTTATTTTTTTCTATTGTTTTTCATACATATATATATATATATACATACACTGACTTTTATATAGATAATAGAAGACTAGCATCATGCAAGGCAAATATGACTCACCAAAGTGAAACTAAATATGAGTGTTGTTCTCTTGGTTCCACCACACAAGGTGAAATATCTGCCACAATCTTGTGTTTCTGAGTTCTGTAAATGAACTTGGAGAATATATTTAAGTAAGTTTACATGAATATTAAATGTAAACTTTGGCTGAATCCATGGATTGTGCAGGATGTGCAAAAATTCAGAGTACAGTTAAAAAATGCTCATAGTCATTTATTAAATAAACCTACAATAAATATGTGTGTAGGAAGGTTCATTTTGTTATAATCTGGTTCTAGGAATCTTTGACACTACCCTGTATAAATGTTGGATAATGAACTTTGAGAGAGCAAAAACTCTTTAGTTTATGGAAAATATTTGATAAGGCACAAATTGGATTATAGATTATAAACACAAGGTAATAAGACCATATCTAAATAAATATATAAAAATTGAATCTTCAAGTGATGGCATCAACAATGATATTCACTTTGGAATTCCTTTTCTTCAGCTCATATTGCATGTATTAGCTCTAGAATTATCACAATTATCCAAGTAAATGTGTACAATCTAAGGAAAACATAACTGATTTAATGAGCCATTCGCGGTTTCACCTTGCTAGGGCGTGTAGTTAGACATGCATGGCTTAATCTTTGAGACAAGCATATGACTACTGGCAG
>CP092867.1:124460074-124571860 GCA_030710605.1 Cordylochernes scorpioides
GTAGCTAGTTCTGACTTCATTTTTTCTTCTAAAGGCTCTAGTCCTTTAAGTCTACTGACGGCTTGTGCGGCGTAGGGACAATCCAGCTTAATCTCCACCGAATGTCACGGCAGAGAATACAAGTATTCTAAAAGTTTAAGTTAAGAATAATTTATTATTTAAAAATCTAGAACATGGTAATGGGTAATGATGTCGCCAAATATTTTATATGATAAACTAACAACAGTGTATTTACAATTATTATTCAGTGACAATATTAAAGAAAATTATACAGTTAAGCCCCTGCTGTTGATTCATATGGATTTATGCGGACCAATGCCATATCAATCTTTAGAAGGATCTAAAATCGGAAAATTGTGATAACCTGAATCAATAATATTTTTATGTACAGTTATCATCATCTTGCATTATATATATATATATATATGTGTGTGTGTGTGACAATTGACAATTAAAAAATATTTATTGTCATCTTAGACAATATTACATCAATCAATCAAAGAGAGAGCGAAAGAGAAGAAAAAGAAAAAAATACAAAAAGAATGAATAAAAGATTTACATATGTTTTACAAGGGGGATGAAGATAGGAAACCTCGACGCTGGAGGGTCCTGGACCAGGCGATGAGCGGGTCCTCCACCGCTTCTCCGAGCCCAACCTGGACAAAGTAACGATAAATTCGCAACTTTGCCGACGCCAGGATGGAAAGGGCGTCGTCCTCAAGGCCGGACCCGCCGAAGATCCAAGCCTGCAGGTCAGGGGGCCGCCCTATGATGTTGAAGGCCTCTCTGATGAGAGGCCTGATGGAGCGGCAGCACCAGTAACGGTGGCCGAGGGAGCGGTCGATGGACCCGCAGGCAGGACAGGAGGGGCCGACCGAGGCAGGATGGGCCGGATGGGGCAGGGCGTGGAGGGCCAACTTGAGGGCCGCGTCAGCCTCGTGGCCCGAGTGGGCGCAGCGCCGCAGCGAGGCCCAGTCGATCCTGGATGGTGGTGGACCGATGGTGGGCGACCGTCTCGAGGTAAACCTTGAGATGGGCGTGGCGGCGAGGCGCGGGCGATCCAGGGCCCGTCGGGCCGAGCGGGTCGTGAGGCCGTTGAGGAACGACGTAGCCGTCCCTCGCAGCACCACGGCCGCAGCTAAAGAGCTAGATGAGGGTGCAGACTCCGCCCTGAAGCCCACGGCGTTCTCGGAGGTCAGCCTCCGACAGAAGGCGCCCAGGGCCGCGGCGTCAGCCAGGGCCGAGCGCGTAGGTCGGGCGGTGAGGTGGCCCTCCGCGAGAAGGTCCCGGACTCGGGCTCCGCGCCAGCGGGCAGGGGCCAGGAGGTCGGGAGGGCGAAGGAACCGGCAGCCACCGATGATTGGGATGTCCAGCAGCAGGGATGCGGGGACCGCCCGGTGATTGAGGCTCAGGATCTTGGAGGCCTCCTCCCACAGCTTCAGCAACCGGAGACGGCGGGGCTGGAGACGCGTGCCGTCTAGTGGAGGGCGGATCCAGGCCTTGCTGCCGCTGGCGACCAGCCAGTCGAAGCCGTTCCTGCCTCCGCGGAGCGCGACCTGCACACCCTTGAGGCAGGCGAGCTGGAGTTGGGTTGCCAGGTCGAGGAGGCCGAGGCCTCCGATGGCTACGGGCCACGCCGTGTGCTCGGGCCCCCAGACGAACCTCGCTAGTCTGGCCTGCAGCTTGGCGATGGTCGGGGGTGATGGCAGGTACCCGTGCAGGTGATGCTGGATGGTGGAGCCCACCAGCGAGTTCGCCGCTCTAGCTCGTCCGACGAGGGATAGGCCGCGGGTGAAGGGCGTCCATCTGCTGCAGGCGGACTCCAGGAGGGCGAGAAGATGCTGCAACGCGATGTCCACGTGATGTTGCCTGAGCAAATGACAAAGGGCAAGGCTCCTCCCCCGAGTGGCGAGCCCTCGCGCGTTGATGGTGGCGACGCGGTAACTCATTGGGGCCGTCCTTTACGCAGCACCTTCCTGGTCTTCTGGAGGGTTTTGCGGATGGTGGAGTTGGAGTCTGGGCACAAGGCCTTGATGGTTTCGTGCAATTTGTCGAGGGCGGTGAACTGTTCCTCTGTTAGCGTGGGCGCTCGCCTCTTCATGGTGGTCTCAGAGGTGAGGAGCTTCTGAGCCTCCTCG
Source organism: Cordylochernes scorpioides (assembly GCA_030710605.1). Taxonomy (NCBI): domain Eukaryota; kingdom Metazoa; phylum Arthropoda; class Arachnida; order Pseudoscorpiones; family Chernetidae; genus Cordylochernes; species Cordylochernes scorpioides. Next base: position 124,462,213 of record CP092867.1, read on the forward strand.
CAGTTCAGGTCGGGCAGCTTGTCCCAGTCGATGGAGGGGTTGGGGGACTTCCTGAGGTGCTCCAGCAGCTGTTCGAGTGCGGCCTTTCCCCGGGCAGGCGTGGCGGGAGGTGAGGACAGCTTCTCCACCGACATCTCGTGGTCGAGCGGAGGGATGCGAGGCTCGGGGGGCCGCAGGGGAGCAGGGTGGGCAGCAGGGGCGGGGTGGGTGAGATCCATCTGTTCGGCAGGCTGGTGTGCCGAGGGGATCGCCTGAGCCTCGGCCGAAGTCTTCGCCGGTTGGACAGGGGACGCCGGTGTTGCGGGCGCAGGTGCCGGCTTCCTTAGTCGCTGAGGAGGAGGGAGGGGGGGCCTTGCGTCGGTGGGAGACGCTGCTTGCCTGGGGCTGCCGTTCCCTTGCCTGGCGAGCGCTGGGCAGTTGGCTCTGCGGTGGCCCTGTTTCCCGCATTTTGAGCACTTGACTCCAAAGGAGAGGAAGGCCGACAGGGTGTCTCCCTTGGATTGGATGTTCAGTCGGGTGGGCAGCGTCTCCAGCCTTACACCCTCGCGGAGCAGGATGAACGCCTCCCGGCGGCCGTCGGTGAAGGTGAACTCCCCCATTTTGACCAGGATGGGGGCGATGGAGGTGACCTTCCCGAATTGGCCCAGGGTGTTCACGATGGTGCTATCCTCCACAAAGCCGGGCAGGTTGGCCACGACTATACGTTCCGCCCTCTTGCGGAAGGGGAAGACCTTGAGGGACGTACCCTCGATTTCCAGGCCGTCCGCGACCAGACGGTTCGCAAGTTCCTTGTTCGCGAGACCCACGACGTGGTGGCCGTTCATTCGATTGAACTGTGTGATGCTTTTTGGCACCCCGAGTAGCGTGCTCATGGCCTTGAGGTAGGAGTAGTCCGGGATGTCTGGGCACAGCTCCACGAAGACGTAGTTCTCGTGGTTGGTTGTGGCTTGCCTCGCCCTGGCGTCGGCGATGTTGGCGCGTGTCGCCTTGATCTCCTGAGGCGGCACTGCTCTCGGCCCTGTTGGCCGCTTCCGCTTCTGGAGGCTGGGCTTCTCAGCAGGCCTGCCAGGCTGCCTAACGGCGTGCTCCGGCGTTGAAGTGAGGCGCCTTTTCTTGCTCTTCACAACGGTGTAGCCGTCGTTGGCGTCCACCTCCGCCATCTCGCTGTCGGCCCAGTTGAGCGAGGTCGGGTTAGGTGTTGTAGCGCTGGTCGAAGCAGCAGTCGGTGGCGCCGTGACGTCTCCACGCGCGGCGGGCAGATTTACATGCATGTCGCCTGCCGGCGAATTTGCATTATTTTGATTTTCAGAAGAATTTTCTTTCAAATTCTTCATATTTTGGTTTTTCGGCGAAAATTCCTCGCCTGGTTGTGATCCAGTGCTGGGCCTTTCAGGCACTTGTTCAGCGGATCGAGAGGCTTCTTTTGGTTCCAAACTTCGTGATGGTAAGCGCCTTTTACACACACTCCAGAGGCGAAAACGGCGGAGCTCGCGAAAGCGTGGCCGCACGCTCGAGTGTGTGTGTGTGTGTGTGTGTGTGATGTGGTCCTGGTAGCCTCTTGTAGAATCCTGTCGACTAAACATGTGATGAGTTATCCAGTCGACTTAATCTATGGTGTGAGTCGCTGTCAACTCTCGCTATACTGTGTTAACCGAGAGGAACAGTAAGGATGGGGAGTTTTCCAGTACCTCTCTGCACCTTGTAAGACCTTTAACAGTTCTCACAGAGTACAGGCAGTCGTAGTCGAGGCAGAGTGGAAAGCTTGGTAGTGTCCACACAAAAAACGAAGACACAGTTGCACTAAGAAAGTTCCGTGAACAGATAAAAGTTGAGCTAGGAGCGAAAGATGGAGATATAGAAGAGTTCTTACTGGTCTACATGGTGGATGAGGTGGACCTGGGGTACAACCGACGAGAGCTCATGCAGATGGTGAAGTGACTATCAAGTGACTGTCAAGTGACTATATTTTTGGCTAAAACGGAGGCTTTATATACCTTTTCTGAGAAAGGGAGTATTGCATTTCAGCAGATGTGAAGAGTGTGGATCGTCTGGCGAAATTCTAAACTGGCGCCGTCCTGACAATTTCCAATCTATCTTTAGATGTTGTTTTGTGACTTCCATCTATCTCGAATTTAGACGTTTTTGACCTTTTGCTTTAGCTCAACTCTTAATCTATTACAGAATTTTATTTATTTATCCTCAGCTAGTACAAAGTACATTACATATGATGATGTATTGATACATGTCAATCATGCGTATAATCATTTACAGATGTGTTTCTATTATACAACATGAGAATCTTGTTATAAGTTATATACAATATGGGGTTGTTGGTTTAAATTACCATAGATAGGCCCCGGGAGTGAAAGGGTTTGTAGAGTCCCAAAGCCAGGACCTCCTACATCTAGATGACTAAATTCCATCCTTTGACTTAGACATACAAATGTAACACTCGCCAAATACTTACATCGACATGTACAATAACCAAATTTACACTCAGATATACACTCGATATTGTACGACGAACACTGGGACCCATATGAATAATCAAAATATGTAGTTTGTTCCAAGATGAAATTTTGGGACGTAAGATACGCTCTTACATTACATCATATACGGTAAATATTGTATACACTCGGATTAACATTTGTCTTGTAATTGAGCATCGATTATAAAAACATTTATATCTTGATCTCCTTTAGCATATAAAGAAATTCAGGTGTATACATATTCACCGTTTATGATAAGGCAATGAACCTCTTATAATACACTCAATATCTATAACATACGCACCAAGGTTTATGTGTGATCTGTGGTTTTATATAGACATTAGTACACATTATAATTTACCACATCAACTTTTATTCGACAGAGAAAGGGATTTTAAAAAAATAAAATATAAAACAAATTGTATTTACTATGACATGACGTAATTAGGTAAAAATGTAAATCTATAACACCACATTCAAAGGTGATCTTGCTTGGGCAAGATAATCTATCTATTAATGCATGAATAAGTCCCTCTCTCAATATGAACTCGCCATAAATGGCAAGACGTCTTTATCAAAAAAAATCCTTTATACCTACCATGACTTCGTCATGTTTCTATATATATCTTATAATAAAAATTTAGATTGAAACTTACCTAAACACCTCGGCTACCTACTTCTCGCCCGATGAGAAATCTCTTCTGCCCCTCTCGAAAGCCTCGTCAATACTGAATGGTCCTTGGTCCAGCCCCCCAAAATTCTAGCCCCCTATCCCTTTTTTTCAGCGCCCTCAACCCCAAACTCCCACAGAATAATAAATCTTGAATATACTAAATTCTCGAAATATTAAATAGAAAAATAATATTATTAAAGTTAAAAATTAAGGAATAAGAATAATATTAAAAATATTATGAATTAGAAATATTCTAACTCAGCTTATGAAAAATCAATTTAACATAAATATTAACCCAAAATTCAGAATTTATCTGTCTTATTGAGAGAAAATATTATTTTATTAAATTTTTATTTTTTTTAAGGAAATTATGAATTAGAAATATTCTTACACGGCTTATGAAAGATCAATTTAAACTAAATATTAACCAAAATTCGGAATTTATCTGTCTTATTGAGAGATAAATTTAAATTAATCAATGGAATTAAAATCCAATCTAGGATGCTACCCCTCTGAGAGACCTATATGCTAATTTCTTCTTTAAGAAATCCCAAGAATATTAATAAGTGGTCCCCATCTATCAAAATGTCATGTCACAGGTCATATATATACAAGAACTAAAAGGGAGGTTTTACAAAGTCGCATGCTGGATGTCCGTTTCTTCTTGTTGAGGTGGCTTCTCCACTGCCCGTCAGCTTTCTGCTTATGTTGTGGTTGGACTCCTGCTCCTGTTTTCGTCGGGCTTCTGACCAGGGCTGTGCCTTCCTTGATATATCTTAGTATCCACGGGTATCCGCGTCCAGCGCTGCGTCTCCCTCCCGGCTTGGTCTTTGAACCACCGTCGGCCATTGCCGTGGGACATCCATCTGTACACCAAACACTTTCGGCGAGACACTGCGCGTATGTAAATAGGATGTAAAAGAATGTTTACATCTTTGTTGGGTCTGTTTGGTGAAATGTGACCCAACAATTCCTCCCCTGCCAGAGTGAAAGAATGAGTTTATTTCAATTCATATCTGATCAAATACTCCATGAGAAAATATGAAACTGGGAGAAATTTATTCTTTTACGATACCACTATGCAATCACTGACACTCCGGCAAAGGGGGAACAGACGGGCCATGGAACCTGGGGCAGGTTAATTCATCGTGATTACAGAAGGAAGTTCTACCCTACCATTCTATGGGCAATGTACTAAGCCCATCCCTTTGCTGTCTGTATTCCATGGAGTCTTGACCCAGATGTGAGTCGAGACCACACATCCCCGACCGCAGTCCCAGTGGGTGGAGAAGGGGTGGTCTATACACAGGTTCTGTGCAAAACAGATTCTTATGCCATTCAGGTTAACATAATAATTATGGGCGCCAAGGAATTGTGTTTGTATGGTAGACATGCCCAATTCCTAAAACACATCTAAAAAAAAAAACTTTATTAGTTCTATACGATACATATGGCAGCGAAGGAATGGCTATACATGTTCAAAATGACAATGATAGTAAAAAAAAATCTAAAGTTGCAACTCCTATCGATGACATTAAAATAATAGTGTAAAACAGAAACAAAAAAAATATACATATTAGAGCTGCACGAATACGATGCATGCAAAAAAAATATTGGAACAATATGGATATACGCGATGTTAGATAAAAATAAGAAATATTAAAATGGGTATTTACTATAAGTAAAAAAAAAATGGTTTGATATATATATATATAATGAATACAAATGAATATATAAATTGTGATTAAAATCTTTATTCGGTACATTTGTCCGAAGATGGTAACACCGCTGCTACCAAAATGTCACACATATCTATGATATGAATCGTGCTTCTACATATACGAATATACATGGATATAATAATGAGAACAAAATATATGATATATGATATATAAAAATAATAAAACGAATAGATATGCACTGAGGGGTCCAGGTTATCTCACTAGTATCTCAAAACTCGTGTAATATCTAACAAAGATAAAACTTGTCCTTACTAACTTGTCACTGGGAGTGTTTGTCTGGCGTGTTCCCTGCCTCTCTTAATACAAAAGGAAGCCTCTCACAACCAGATTACTTCCAAATTACATTACCTGTGGTTGAAATCTCTCCCACCTTTGTCCTTTATTTTAACATGTAGTTTACCCCTACTATACATTGTTTAGCTTATCCATAAGATGTGTACTCATAAACTTTGACCAAAAAAAAATCCCTTTTTAAAAAAAAATACTCAAACTAATTCTGAAATAAATTATGATGGATAGAAACTAGGTCTAACTCATATCTTGTGATATATGTCCTCCCACCTGAGTTCTTAGTACCTCCCTGGAAACAAATCTTGTAAAACAAAATAACCCATTGCTCTAGGTCATTTTACCGTCTCAAAACGAAAAATATTTTATATTCGATCTTCCCAAAAAAAATATTAATAATTCCTCTTCAAATCTGGACCGCTATATTGGCTTGTTCTGGCAATCTGCTTCAAAAGTTCAATATGTGTCCTATTAATTTGAAATTTAACCTATCTTATAATGAATTACTCAAAAAAAAATTCTATATACTAATTGATGTTTAGGCTTAAATTCGTTCTAACTAAACGTATGGTAGACTAATAGTCTTTAATTAAGTGAATAACTCTTGCTAGCCTGGGGCGATATAAAACGCAAAGAATCCGGACAGTCCATCTGTCACTTTGCTATCTGGTACCTAAAAATCTGTAGACGGAATCGCTTCGTCTAATCATAACTTGTTTGTTACATGCTCAATTGTTAACCTTCATTAGAAAACCCCTTTAGGCTTTTACTTATAGACAAGGAGTTACAGGGAATTCGATTTCTCTACCCAGCGCATGTTTTCTAAGCTCGTCCATCGGGGAATTTGTTCCGGGCTGCGCAATATATAAAAGAGCTCCCAACGTGCCGATCCTTTCCAACCTCCCGACTGTATCACCCTCATCTCAGTCACGCTCAAAGCGTCGTAAATTACGATGTCAGATCGGTTACCCGAGGTTTTCGTCGCTTTACACTTAGTCTGCGACGTCGGCAACTGAATCCCCCCACCTAGCACAAAGTTCACCTGATACCTCTCCGTTCCCTCTAATGAGGAGAAGTTTTGTGGGTTTACTGGTCTGATCATAACCTCCCACAACCTTCCAGTCTGAGAATCGAGATATGATCATTATCTACGACTCTTAAAATTCAAGTTGATATAAATAACAGAGAGTACTTGATTACCCTAGTAATAGAAATTAAAAATGTTATACTCCCGAAAGGGGAGACCTAACAAAATGGAGCGAATACTTTCCTAACAATAGAGTTTTTATAGTCCTGTGAGGCTATCGTTCCTAACAAATAAAGAAATCAAAATTGAAAATTGAACCTATTAAATCCCTATTACTACTCTAAAGTAATTTTGGTCTAACAGTATACTAGTTTTTAACCTTCTCATCATTTATTCCACTTCACATTCATACAAAAAAAAATTCAGTCACTGTGGGCATTCATTCTAAAGTTAAAACTGCTATAGACGCCAAAACACCCAATAATCTCTATCAAATAAACCCTAACAATTTCTAAATTCCAGGACTAATGTGAAATCAAATGAAGTTTTCTAATTAAAACAAAGTGGGAACTAATGCCCTATTAACTTAAATTAATGCCTCATACAAACTCTACATAAAAGTTATCTATACGTGGATAAACATTATTTATATTTAAACAAATTAACAAAATTGATTGTTAACAATCAAATGCTGAAATCTAACCTAACACTTTAACTGTGTGTCTCACAATTTGAAAATCTTCTTATCTTGACACTTGGTGTCTAAACAAATGAATCATCAAACTAGCACTTAAATGGAGCGAACTGAACTTCAAGTATTTACCTCATTGCCAATTTATGATAGGTCTACAAGTGTTTTGCCAACGCTTCTTCTTTCTCTGCTATTCAGTTAAACTCTTTCTTTGGACTTATAGGGATTTTGGTACCCAGCTCGTTCCGAAGTTTAACAACAGAGGTTACTTGTTGCTCTATCAATTCTTAGATTGTAACTGCAATACATACTCTCATTAGAAACTCCCTTTAGACTATGACTTAAAAAAAACAAGGAGTTATAGGGACCTTTTACCCAGCACATGTTTCAAGTCTTTCCACAGAGAATTGGTTACAAGCACAGCAGATATCTAAAGCATCTAAGTTTCCTAATTAATCTTGAAGTTGAACCATTATTCATAACCTTCAATTAAAAATTAAAACAAAATATACTGTCGAACTCAGGTGTTAAATCACAACATGCTATTAACACAGAATAGCTTCTTCAAAAAAAAAAACTGAAATCTCTTTAAGACCACAATCTAGGGCCTTTAACTCACATTCTAACACATTTTACTATGATCAAAATTCAACTAGCTCTAGTACACATTCTATAGGTAAAATCATTGGCAACCAGAACACGATCTGCACTCGGTGGGTTTCTTGACCCTGGTCGAACGGCGTACTTCAGTGCCGCCAGCATTGCCACCAATGACTCTATTAACTATCTCTAGCGGGTTTCTCAAGATTGTCGTCTCTTGTGGTCCCTCTGGTTCTACAATTCTATGGGAATATATAGGATATGTTGGGTGTACCCAGTGATCCTCATCATCAGTGACACCATCTATTTGTTCTTGTACGTTTTCGTCCCCTGTAGGGTAAGTCTTTACCGGGGCATGATAGGTCTTCATCCTGTCTATGTGGATCTTATCTAAGTTCCCCGTCTCCAAATCCTTCAAAAGGTAGACAGTGTCGCCTGTCCTTTGTAGTACCTCATATGGTCCCCTGTACCTTGGCTCAAATTTATGGCGTCCCTTCGTCTCATGCATTCTCTTTACCAAAGCTAGATCCCCTGTCTCAAAGGTCCTTAACCCTCTAGCTTCAAACTCAGCCCTGGCTTCTTGTTGCTCCTTCAGGTAAGTTTGCCTCACCACCTCTCTCGCCTTTTCAACCTCCTCCACCAATTCCCGCTCATAGAAGGCCGCCATTTCGACAATTGAATCTTCGCATACAGGATTAAGCTCCCTTTCCTGGAAAGGTTGTGGGAGCCTCAGCTCATGTCCGAAGACCAGTTTCGCTGGAGTAAATCCAGTACTAGAGTGTACAGTAGTCCTGATAGCTAAGGCTACCATTGGCAAGGTGGTATCCCAATTGTTCCCTGCTGTACACCTACGTAGAGATTCTATTACCGTCCTATTGAGCCTTTCTACGGCGCCATTACTCTGAGGTCTCCAGTCTGTGGTATTTACCGCTCCAACCCCCATAGCCTTGCAAACTCCCTTAAATACGCAACTCATGAATTCCGAACCTCGGTCAGAGAGTATCGTTTTTGGTACTCCAAAGGTAGTGATTATCCTTTCCAACAAAGCCCTAACCACTGTATTGGCACACTGGTCCTTAGTAGGAATCAGAATTGGGAACTTAGTAAATAGATCCACAATGGTCAGAATACTCGAATAACCTCTTGGGGTTACCTCTAATGGTCCTATGAAGTCTAGAGCTAGGTGCTCAAAGGGTTTTTCGGGTCTAAAGTGAGGAGCATTAGCGGCTTTGGTTACGCCTTGATTCGATAGCTGACAGCTCCCGCATCTGCGTATATATTTCCGGACTTGAGTCCTCATACCAGGCCAGTAATAGTCGCCCTTCAGCCTTCTCATAACCTTTCTAACTCCAAAATGACCTCCAGTAGGGATGTCATGATGATAACTGATCACCGTTTCCCTAAAACCTGTAGGTACCACCTTCACCCAGGTACCCTTCTCATTCTTTGTAACGAGGTAATCGTCTTGCAGCCTATACTCTCGGCTATTATATCTTTCTATACCTCCCGATTTTTGTTTCAATAACCTATTTATTACTGGGGCCCATCCCTTCTCTTGAAGCAAGCCTTCCCACATCTGATTACTATCTAATAAGGGGGGCCGACGGTCTCTTACCACCGCGGCCACCACCCTCCTATCTTGTGATAGGTTTGGATCATCCTCGCACGGGAACCTACTAAGAAAGTCGGCTACCGTGTTTTCCTTCCCCGGGACATAAATGAATGTAACGTTGAAGTCTTGGATGATCTCTGCCCACCTAGACAGTCGGGCGTTCTTATAATCAGACCCCTTATTATAAGTAATCGGTTTATAGTCAGTGTGTACTTCTACCCTACTGCCCGCCAGGAGGTGTTTAAAGTGTTGTAGGGACAACACTACTGCATAGGCCTCCTTTTCTATTGTAGAATAGCGGATCTCAGGACCAGTCAGTCTCTTGCTATAATAGGCAATTGGCCTTACTGTCCCATTGACCTCCTGTTGGAGGCAAGCGCCTACTGCTACCCCACTGGCGTCAGTATTCAGGATGAAAGGTATCCCAATTGTTGGGTGGATTAGTAGTGGCTCGCTGGTTAATATTCCCTTCACCGTCTCAAAGGCTGACTGCTCTATCGTACCCCAAGCAAATCTATGTCCCTTCCTTAATAGGTTGCTCAGTGGAGCCAGGACCTCACCTGCGTTGGGAATAAAGCGTCGGTAGTAGTTGACCGTACCTAATAGACTTCTGACTGCCTTGATGTTATGAGGTCTTTTCAAATCCCTGAGAGCGGCGACATTATCCCACATGGGTTTGATCCCATTCTGGTCGATTACATGACCCAGGTACTCTACTGAGTCCCTGAAGAGATAGCTCTTCCCGTATTTGGCCTTCAGACCGAACCTACTCAGACGTTCGAGTACAGCGGCGAGGTCCGCTACATGCTGCTCGTGAGAGTCGCTGTAGACAATGACGTCATCGATGTACAGGCGAACGCATTTGAACAACAAGTCACCTAGGACCAAGTTCATGGCCCACTGGAAGACTTGTGCTGAGTTCTTAGCTCCTTGTGGCAAACGCGTGAAGCGGTATCTCCCCCAGGGCAGAGAGAAGGTAAAATAATCTCTGTCACTCTCCGGGATGTGAATCTGGAAGAATCCAGAAGTCAGATCTAATGTGCTGAAGACCTTTGCACCCGCAAATGCGCGTAGATTGTCTTCAACACGGGGTATCGGGAACGGGAAGAATTCAGTTGCCTCATTGATCATACGTAGATCCATGGTGATGCGAACACTATCATCAGTTTTGGCAACCGGGAATAGAGGGGAATTCCACAGAGAGGTACTCCATTCTATTATCCCTACTTCTTCCAGCTCGTCTACTAACGTTTTTACCTTTGAGACTAACCTATTTGGGATCGGATATTGCCTCCTATACACTGGTTTGCTAGTCAGCATTCTCAGTTTAGGGGCTGTGATGGTGGAACCATTACCCATATCCCTTATGTCCCTACAAAAACAATGGCTGAAAGCCTTGAAAATATCTTCGCCGGTGTGAATCTCGTTTAAGGGTATCCTGGGTGGCTGAGGAGACAATTCTATCGTTTGCAATGAGGAAAGAAAGGCCGACTTGGTCGGACCTTCCTTCCTTTCGTAATCGGACCTAATACTACCGTCGTAGCTGAGGTGCAGCTTTAGGGCTCGGAAACCCGGTAGTCCGAGTATGCCATCAAGACCTATTTCTCCCATGTGGCAATACTCAAAAGTCGTCCTTACTTCCCTGATGGGCTTACCGTTTACCATTGCCCCTACCTCTAACACTTCACTCCCTAATGACTTTAAAGAGTTTCCTGTTATACCCTTAAGGTAGTTTGGCCTGTTTAACCCCTCTGTGCATAAATTTAAATTATCTATATTTACAATATTGGCCTCTGAGCCCGAGTCTATAATAAATTTTAGTGTTCTCTCACTCAGCGACCTCCCCTTATTTAGTATATGTACATTTATGGCAGGCAAACTGGCCGCAAACCCCCCTCCTGCCTTGAGGCAAGCCGGACCTAGTTTTTTATCTGTGTCTGCTGGCATTCCCTGATGAGGTGTCCTGGCTCACCGCACCTGTAACATTTAGGTGGTGGCCTCCTTGCATCCTGATTCTTATATTCCACTCCAGGGTTCTCCTCCTTTTCGCTATTAGGATGTCTCCTTTCTTGTCTGGGTGGAGGCGGGTTCTGCTGTTGTCTGGATGGTTGTTGTGTAGGTCTCCTTTGCCAGTCCCTGAAGGGAGCGCCCCTCCTGTTACCCTCGGTGATATCTCCGTAATCCCTTCTTTCTGCGGGGTGTGGGGGCCACCTTCCTCCTCCGTTATTTGTTCTATTGGTGCTCCCTCTTTGTCTCCTAAGGGCTGCATTCTCGATTTCCAGTGCCTCCATTTTCTTCTCCAGCTCGGCCAGTTTGTTGCCCATGTCACCCAGCCTCTGACCGTTCCTGTCGACGCTGGAGCGTTGTGCCTCCCTGTAGTCCTCCTGTCTCTGTTCCAGCCACTGTAGCTTGGTAACTAGGGTCTCCCAGGGTTCGCCTTGGTATAGATGAGCCTTTTCCCACAGGCTGGGACAGAGCCCGTCGATGAAAACCTCTGCGACCTCTGAGCTACCTATCTTCAGGCCATCCGACTCTGCTCCTGCTGCAAGGTCGCTCACTCGTGCGGCGAAGTCCCGTACTTTCTCCCCGGCTCCCTGTCTACATGAGAAGAACTGGCTCCTCATTTCCCTTGTAGAAACCCTCTTTCGGAACCGCCCTTCTAGACTCTCCTTCAGCTCTTCGTATCCGAGGCGGATTTGCTGGGACTGTAGGGCAAACTCCCTCGCAGCCCCCCGGAGGTGGTTGTCTAGGAGGATTCTTTTCCTGGCGTCGTCCAGGGTCCTTAAGTCGTAGACAAGTTCAAAATCTTTTATGAATTTTGTGAAGGGGACTATACCCTTCCCTTCAAATTTCTCCAGGTTGTACAGCATGGAGGGCAGCTGGGGTTGGCTCGCTGCGGAATTCTCTTTATCAGCAGGCATGGTTCTCAGTTGTCGGATCTAAAGGAACTAAATGTTAGCCTTTCGCCCTGATTGCAACTTAGTGTCAGGACCCATAGAGGCGGGTGAAGTAAGGAATACAAAACAGAAGGAAGGGGAGAAGCCTTTCTTAATCATGTTCCTAAACACTATGGGATTCACGTTTCAAAAGGAGACTGGTATTCAATAGCATAAGAACCATACGTGTAAGTATGTGCGGTGTAGACACAAACATTGCGTTGTGGAAATTGGAGGTTCTATAAAGGAAACCCGAGTGGTGTGAACGCAAACATCGCGTCGTGAAAATTGAAGATCTTACAAAAGAAACCCGAGTGGTGTGAACGCAAGCATCGCGTTACAAAAGAAACCCGAGTGGTGTGAACGCAAGCATCGCGTCGTGAAAATTGAAGATCTTACAAAGGAAACCCGAGTGGTGTGAACGCAAGCATCGCGTCGTGAAAATTGAAGATCTTACAAAAGAAACCCGAGTGGTGTGAACGCAAGCATCGCGTCGTGAAAATCTTACAAAAGAAACCCGAGTGGTGTGAACGCAAGCATCGCGTCGTGAAAATTGAAGATCTTACAAAGGAAACCCGAGTGGTGTGAACGCAAGCATCGCGTCGTGAAAATTGAAGATCTACAAAAGAAACCCGAGTGGTGTGAACGCAAGCATCGCGTTGTGAAATTGAAGTTTCTACAAAGGAAACCTGGGTGGTGTGAGTGTAAACATTGTGTTCCCACAGGCGATCATGTGGAAGGAACCTTCAAAAGCTTAATACACCAATAACTATGACAAAGATACCCTCAATTCAATGCAGGTAACCTAACCGACAACAGGGACGTTAATATAACGAAACCCCCAGCTAACTATCCAGGGACAATCAACATCATCACATTAGACTGCCTCGGAGGTTATTGGTAACCAGAAAAAATCAGGTAAGTTCACCATGAACACTAAGCCTACTGAACGCCTGGACGAATATGAGGAGTTTGTCAAGTTTAGTAAGAAAAAGGAGTCAAGTAATGTTCAACATGTGGTAGTGTGAACGCAGACATCGCGTTGTGAGAAAAATGAAGTTTCTATTAAGAAACCCGAGTGGAGTGAACGCAAGCATCGCGTCGTGAATTGAAGATCTTACTAAGAAACCCGAGTGGTGTGAACGCAAACATCGCGTCGTGAAAATGAGGTTTCTATAAAAGAAACCCGGGTGGTGTGAACGCAAGCATAGCGCCGTGAAAATGAAGTTTCTATTACGAAACTCGAGTGGAGTGAACGCAAGCATTGCGTCGTAAAATGAGGATTCTATAAAATAAACCTGAATGATGTGGACGCAAACATCGCGTCGTGGAATTGAAGATCCTACAAAGAAACCCGAGTGGTGAAAAAAAAAAAATATGGTACTCCATACGTAGAGAACCATATGTGGATGTATGAGAATTATCTCAATTTTCAACAGCCTAAAACATATTCCCAAATTCAGGATATTCTACTCATAAACGAGATCCCGCGCCAAGAGCTGCCTCCCACAGGCAACCATATGGAAGGAGCCTTCAAAACCTAATACTCCAATGACTATGACCAAGACATCCTCAACTCAATGCGGATAACCTAACTGACAACAGGGACGTTAATATAACGAAACCCCCAGCTAACTATCCAGGGACAATCAACATCATCACATTAGACTGCCTCGGAGGTTATTGGTAACCAGAAAAATCAGGTAAGTTCACCATGAACACTAAGCCTACTGAACGCCTGGACGAATATGAGGAGTTTTTCAAGTTTAGTAAGAAAAAGGAGTCAAGTAATGTTCAACATGTGGTAGTGTGAACGCAGACATCGCGTCGTGAAAATGAGGTTTCTATAAAAGAAACCCGGGTGGTGTGAACGCAAGCATAGCGCCGTGAAAATGAAGTTTCTATTACGAAACTCGAGTGGAGTGAACGCAAGCATTGCGTCGTAAAATGAGGATTCTATAAAAGAAACCTGAATGATGTGGACGCAAACATCGCGTCGTGGAATTGAAGATCCTACAAAGAAACCCGAGTGGTGAAAAAAAAAATATGGTACTCCATACGTAGAGAACCATATGTGGATGTATGAGAATTATCTCAATTTTCAACAGCCTAAAACATATTCCCAAATTCAGGATATTCTACTCATAAACGAGATCCCGCGCCAAGAGCTGCCTCCCACAGGCAACCATATGGAAGGAGCCCTCAAAACCTAATACTCCAATTCTGGTGGCTACTTAAAGGAGACTTATCTCATTATCCCCTTTGTAAATTTGTAGGATGGTTGAAACACGCTTTGGTAAGATGCAAGACTCAGCACCGGAGAAATCCAGGCTGAAGAACCTGCTAAGCCATATCCTGATGCAATAACATAAAAGAGGCCTTCAGTCCATTCCGAAGGGGGGGGGGTAACCAAGATAATAGCATCTAACTACTTCGAGCTTGCAATCTAACACTACCATGCTGGCTCAGGTGAAAAACTGTGATCTGACAGTGTGATATAGGTTGTCCTCCCTCTCCTCTGCCACAAAATTCTATCACCTTCTCAGCCTTCCTTCCTCGCCTCTTAGCATGCCATAATGTCCCTTTCATCATTTTTCGCATCCCTCTTCCATTGTTTTAACACATTCCACTGTCTTTTCATCCCTCTGGTGTTTCCTCGAAACCCGTCATCGGGAGCTGGATCCCGTTCTATTGCTCTAGCCTATCTTGATATCTCGGGAGTCCCTTCTGGGAATCTGTTCCTCCCCTGCCAATCCTTATCAGGGCTGGTGACCTACCCTCGTGTTTACAAGCGTGAAATTTCCTCCAATCCTACCTCCCCCTGATCAGATCTATACTATCGTCTGACATTTGTTCAGGACGGGAGTTATCGCGAAATTTCGGAGAAATTCCAGAGAATCCGTTTCCTCCCCTTTAATCTCCCCTTCGAGGAGATAAGCTCTTTCTGGGTATATTGAAACTAACTAGCCATGATGGCCTTCTGGTAGAGATGCTGTTCTCACTTCCTTTACTGTGTATCAGGATGAACTATTAATTATTTCTAGTGTAATAGTATTCCTATAGTCTATCATTTTTTTTTTTAATCCTTTATGCACACTGGATTAGGTATTTACCTTGCTAATGACAAAGGAAAAACCACTATACTTCGAGCCAGTTAAAACGTAATAAAGTTAGATAAGCAGTTTGTTTCAGCTAAATAGAAAAGGTAGCCTTGTCAAGGGAATTGGGGATATATGCATGTACAAAGTCAGTTGCCCTACAACTCTGTTAAAGCGGGTTACACCTAATTGTTAACATTAAACAATTCTGATTGTCTACATCTGCAATATGCATTGACATGAGTAGCCCTGAAAACTTCAATATAAGATTTTTAAATTTTATGGTGTCACAGGTGAATTCTATGAATGACTGTTTCTTATGCAGCTTCCCTACTTATTGTTCCTTCCCCCATTCCAGCCCGAACTCCTGTTCACTGCTTGTTGGCTTAAAAAAAAATTGTTGTCGATTGTTGGCTTATCCCTCTTACACCTTTCATTATATCGTGTAATTTATCCTGACCTGGTTTGATTTAGCGCACCTTCCTATCGGAATTTCGTCAGGGTACAGTGCTGGACATTTAGCATGTATACGTTGTAATGGTATCAAAGATCTTGCCTCGTTAAGACATGGCTGTCGCAGTGATTTCAGTGGTATGATGGAGTAGAAACCGAGCTTTAGACACACCTGATCAGATTCGGGTTGGCTCTACTATATCTTGCGTACTTTACTTGGTATGTCCTTTAGTTGGTCTTGAGAGGTCTGAGCGAAAATCAGGTGCATCGCCTGCAGATGGATGTATATAGAGTAAATCTCTATATTTTATAAATGATGCATATATTTCCGATGATTTCTTTACATAGTACCACAGTGACCCTTCCTTCAGCAGATTCATGTCAAGTGGCTTATACGCTCGGTAGCGTCCAATGGGATATAATGTTTTATATTATTCTTCACTCACGTCCACCTTCGTGAGCATCATAGTCCTATTATATAATATAGAGGTTCTACATACAATATTGCATGCTCCGGCGTCCATTGTTCATACCACGCAAGATATCCTTCTTAATCTTCTATGCCTATTCCCGATCTCCCAGGAATGTAATCCTTGCTACTGGTTACCACTGCCTAATACCACATTCCATAAAACTATGAAAACCGATGTCGAAACGAGTCTTAGGCCTGTTCTCCTGTTATAAGATCCTCCTTTGTTATAGACCTCTGCTGTCCAAACAATCTGGAGTTGGTGAAAGAGATAAGGGTCTCTAGAAGGGCTTATCAAAACCAGTCAAGTGTAAACATACACGAGGTGCAAGGCTCACTATTATTGTTTATCTAAAGTTATTCGAAACTATACATTTGATAGGTTGCCAGGTTTGCATATTGCATTTAGTTCTGAAATAATGTTATTAGCTTCCAAGGATGCAAGATGTAATGAAACGATTTCGTCCTTTGGCTGGGTTAGGGAAAGAAACAGCGAATTTCACTACTTCCAAAAAAAAAACTTCCTATTAAATTCTGTACATGGGTCACCATACGATAAGATCATCATAAGATTGGATACGAAACAACTAAGCAATAAAATATAAGTACACTAAAAAAGATTTTGGCACCATTTGGTTGTCCATATCTACCAAAGATGATTTGTTAATATTCGATGATTATTGTAATCCCCATTACGCGGAATAACTGCTTCCCTTGACAAAGGCACACACCCGTCTATCAGAATATATCTTGATGCCCACCTTCCATTGCCTTATAAAGGTCCAGAATTACTAACAAAAACAAGAGCTAAACACTTACTGATCCTAATTTCGTGTAATCTCATCTTGCCTTCTGCTGGCAAATATTTACGGTAACTTAATACTTATTGAGATGTTTTATCTGTCCTCGACCAAGGGGAAATATTCCAGACGGGAAGGTTTCATGAAATCTTTCTTAAGTTAAAAAAAAATTTTGCACGTTTATTGCATTTCAAGGTGACCTCATACCAGTGTACACAGGATATTTAAGATCATATATAGTTGGAGATAGTATGGAATGCGAGTCGGTTGCCTGGCGCGTCCTTTTAGCCGCCATTTTGGAATTTCGCTGTGATTGTATTTCGGCATGTAATCATCTGTAGTAAATTATGCCATATCTAAAATTATGATCCTATTCAGCGTTTCAATGAAGCAAGCAAATCTATACGCCTTCCTAAGATATCGGGGTTAAGTTTTAAACGAAAATGCATATTCATATAAGGTTAACAAAATAATCAAAATACTGTTTTATTATTTAGTATGCGTTTCCAGGGATCTATAACGGTTGTTACCAAAAAGAAAAATTGATCACTACACAAAATAAAGGCTAAGGAAGAGAATTTCGGGAAGGTATGTTTAAACTTGTTTACGATCGATATTCGAAGCGAACACTTAGACCTGGACATTCTGTTCATATATGGACATAAAAATTAAGATAAGCAATAATAATATCGAATAAAAGAATGAAATACTAGCATGCTATTAAACCTTTAGGATGAGATCACCAGACAATACAGGAAAACAATGATTGAAAACGTTTATAAATTAATTAAGTCCATGAACTATATGCATTAGATAAGAGGATAAATGCTCCAGATCATTATATTGAAACGTTAAATACCATATAGATAAGAGAGGACAAAAGGCACAATCTGGCAAAATCAACAAAAAAATGTGCCTCCATATCTATCGAGTGGAAAATTTTGTGTTGGATAAATTGCTTGAAATAAATCGTTAAGCCTTGGTTTACAAATTATAAGTCATGTTGAACCTATAAAGAAATAATGGTGAAGAATTAAGAAGGGATGGAACATCTCAAGCGTGAAGCCTTAAATACAGAAATGTGACTGGAGATCTTAATAAAATTAAACAAATCCATAGGCACCTATGTGTATATACAACCACTCTATAGAGTAAATATACACGCGTCCATCGACCGCCATTTTGAAAATTTTATCGTGATTCGGTCGTCACGCAGACATTGTGAATTACACCATATCGAGAATAAAATGGCAATTCAACGATTTAAAGGAGCGAGCTAAGCTATACGCTTGTCTACAATATCGGGGTTAGATTTTAAAGGAAAATCGTATATTCACATGAAGTTGACAAAAAAAATTAAATCAAATACTGCGCATGACACTGTACCTTAGTCAAGAGAATGAATGCTTTAAACGGGATGCTGAATAGTACACACAATATTTAGTCATTTTGTAAAATCAAACTACTAAGGCCATAAAGGCGTTTCTCCTTCCCATACCCAAGAGATTGAAATAAAATATGGAGATTGCCCCTGGATACATCATATCTATTCAATGCCTGATTTAAAAAATATCAATAAGTGTGCATGTCCAATTGCGAAAGGAGATTAAAAATAAATACATAATGCAGATTCATCTAAAGTTGCTAAGATATAATTACATACAAATACAAATTAAATAATCAAAGCTAAAGACCCGAGAATAGATAAATTAAATACATAAGATTATATAGTAAAACGAACATTATGTCTAAACAAAAAAAAATGCAAAATACTTCGAGGTAAGTGTTGTCTTGGTTAGCAAGAAATCGGCAAATCGCAAGATGAAAAAAATAAAATGACAAGCGAAATTATTAGGATAAATAAAGATTTAAAATATATAGAAATAAAGGGGAAAAAAATCAGTATGAAATAACTTGAAAAAAATAAATCAAAAGATTAATTGCGAGCCTAATTGAGGTCAACTTAACCGCGTGATAAAGTACGTTTTTCCTTCAACCTAGATAAGAAAAACAAAGATCTTCAATCTTTGTGTTTACATTGATAAAGCTCGACATTGGAAAGATAAGAGAAGACCAGGTGTACTATGTCAATATCAAAGTTCAAAACATCTCCAGATTTATCAAGTGGAACCAATTTGCAAAAAGAAATAATTAAATATTAAATCTATTAAATCTTGAAATAAGTCGTATTGACCTACTAATAAAGGAAATATCGGTGAGAAACTAACGGAGATGGAAGATTTCAGGCATGAAGCCTTAAATATGGAAAACACAAAAAAAAAATTTTGAAATTAATAAATCGTACGTCGATGCATAAAAAAAATAAATGCCTTGAACTATTATCTAGATAACGTTAAATATTACAAAATTAAAGAATAGCTAGGAGGGTGTTCTAATAAAATTCAAAATATCTTTAGTCATATTGAGTGGAAATTCTTTGGGACGGAATATAATTGAAATTATTAAGCTGTTGTAAAAGAAAATAAGCTTCATTTATCTTATAATAAAGAAGGCAATGATGAAAGACAAAGGAAGATAGAATATTCAAGACGGGAAAAACCTACCCGCAAAAGCGGGGAGGACAGTAAGACCAACCTTTCAAGTCGAGAGCTGGCAGCGGACTGTCCTCTCATTGTTTTCTCACTTTCCAGCTAAAGTCTGTACATGTGTTTTTCCACATGTCCTTCCCCCCTCGAGAAAACATCTTGCATGCACATCTGTTGTTTTTCACGTCAATCATCCCCCCTCTCTCCAGATGTGGACGCTACTCCAACTTGTCAATCAAAAGACATCCCTTGAGATTCTAAATTTGGAGCTCGTGGGAAATTCTCTGGTTTCTGAGAAAACAATATTTCTAGGCTTAAGTTAGCGTCCCTAAATTTCATTATCTATACAAAGGAAGGAACCATTTCGCCAATATTCGAAACTTAAAAAAAAAATTGGTACACTTAAACATAAGACGCTTCTGTAGATTTGAAATTGAAAGGTTAGAACAATTGTGAAACTGAGAAATAAAAAGCTCATGGGTTCCTATTTAAGCCTAACGTATTTCTTTTATATATTAACAATTATCCAGTGAAAATTCATAAATTGTAAATTAATAAAATTGTAAAAGGGCGGCATGAGTAACGTATTTTAAAAAATAAAGCTTTTATCAAAAACCAATGATAAGCAGAAAATTGCTAACAGTTATCCAGTGAAAATTCATAAAATTGAAAAAAAAAAAAAAAGGCGGCATGAATAACGTATTTTTAAGAAAATAAAGCTTTTATCAAAAACCAATAAAAAAAATAACGGTCACTTCTTTTATCGAGTGAAACTGAGAAATAAAAAGCTCGTGGGTTTCTATTTAAGCCTAACGTATTTCTTTTACATACTAACAATTATCCAGTGAAAATTCATAAAATTGTAAAAGGGCGGCATGAGTAACGTATTTTTAAAAAATAAAGCTTTTATCAAAAACCAATGATAAGCAGAAATTGCTGGCGGCATGAATAACGTATTTTTTTTTTTTTAAATAAAGCTTTTATCAAAAACCAATGATAAGCAGAAAATTGCTAACAGTTATCCAGTGAAAATTCATAAAATTGAAAAAAAAAGGCGGCATGAATAACGTATTTTTAAGAAAATAAAGCTTTTATCAAAAACCAATGATAAGTAGAAAACTGCATGTACACTAGACATAATGTTAAAAATAACAATAAAACTGTTAAAATTATTGTCTATACTAAAGCATAAAGTACCTTTCTCGATTCGTGAAATTGAATGGTTAAAAAAAAAATAACGGTCACTTCTTTTATCGAGTGAAACTGAGAAATAAAAAGCTCGTGGGTTTCTATTTAAGCCTAACGTATTTCTTTTACATACTAACAATTATCCAGTGAAAATTCATAAAATTGTAAAAGGGCGGCATGAGTAACGTATTTTTAAAAAATAAAGCTTTTATCAAAAACCAATGATAAGCAGAAATTGCTGGCGGCATGAATAACGTATTTTTTTTTTTTTTAAATAAAGCTTTTATCAAAAACCAATGATAAGCAAAAAAATTGCTAACAGTTATCCAGCGAAAATTCATAAAATTGACAAAAGGCGGCATGAATAACGTATTTTTAAAAAAATAAAGCTTTTATCAAAAACCAATGATAAGCAGAAATTGCTGGCGGCATGAATAACGTATTTTTTTTTTAAATAAAGCTTTTATCAAAAAACCATAATAAGCAGAAATTGCTGGCGGCATTAATAACGTATTTTTTTTTTTTAAATAAAGCTTTTATCAAAAACCAATGATAAGCAAAAATTTTCCGATTCGTGAAATTGAATGGTTAAAAAAAATAATGGTCACTTCTTTTATCGAGTGAAACTGAGAAATAAAAAGCTCGTGGGTTTCTATTTAAGCCTAACGTATTTCTTTTATATGGGGTGCATTTTCATATTTTAAACTTGAGTAATTTTTTTTTTACAATTAAAATATGCAATGATACCTAATTTCTTAATCTCAGGGATTCGCAGTCCTACTTCTTGCAAAAATTTAAATTTTATTAGAATTTGAATTTTCGGAAGACTTCGGCCCCACGTTAAGTGGCGCTAATTGTAGAGTCCCAAAGCCAGGACCTCCTACATCTAGATGACTAAATTCCATCCTTTGACTTAGACATACAAATGTAACACTCGCCAAATACTTACATCAACATGTACAATAACCAAATTTACACTCAGATATACACTCGATATTGTACGACGAACACTGGGACCCATATGAATAATCAAAATATGTAGTTTGTTCCAAGATGAAATTTTGGGACGTAAGATACGCTCTTACATTACATCATATACGGTAAATATTGTATACACTCGGATTAACATTTGTCTTGTAATTGAGCATCGATTATAAAAACATTTATATCTTGATCTCCTTTAGCATATAAAGAAATTCAGGTGTATACATATTCACCGTTTATGATAAGGCAATGAACCTCTTATAATACACTCAATATCTATAACATACGCACCAAGGTTTATGTGTGATCTGTGGTTTTATATAGACATTAGTACACATTATAATTTACCACATCAACTTTTATTCGACAGAGAAAGGGATTTTAAAAAAATAAAATATAAAACAAATTGTATTTACTATGACATGACGTAATTAGGTAAAAATGTAAATCTATAACACCACATTCAAAGGTGATCTTGCTTGGGCAAGATAATCTATCTATTAATGCATGAATAAGTCCCTCTCTCAATATGAACTCGCCATAAATGGCAAGACGTCTTTATCAAAAAAAATCCTTTATACCTACCATGACTTCGTCATGTTTCTATATATATCTTATAATAAAAATTTAGATTGAAACTTACCTAAACACCTCGGCTACCTACTTCTCGCCCGATGAGAAATCTCTTCTGCCCCTCTCGAAAGCCTCGTCAATACTGAATGGTCCTTGGTCCAGCCCCCCAAAATTCTAGCCCCCTATCCCTTTTTTTCAGCGCCCTCAACCCCAAACTCCCACAGAATAATAAATCTTGAATATACTAAATTCTCGAAATATTAAATAGAAAAATAATATTATTAAAGTTAAAAATTAAGGAATAAGAATAATATTAAAAATATTATGAATTAGAAATATTCTAACTCAGCTTATGAAAAATCAATTTAACATAAATATTAACCCAAAATTCAGAATTTATCTGTCTTATTGAGAGAAAATATTATTTTATTAAATTTTTATTTTTTTTAAGGAAATTATGAATTAGAAATATTCTTACACGGCTTATGAAAGATCAATTTAAACTAAATATTAACCAAAATTCGGAATTTATCTGTCTTATTGAGAGATAAATTTAAATTAATCAATGGAATTAAAATCCAATCTAGGATGCTACCCCTCTGAGAGACCTATATGCTAATTTCTTCTTTAAGAAATCCCAAGAATATTAATAAGTGGTCCCCATCTATCAAAATGTCATGTCACAGGTCATATATATACAAGAACTAAAAGGGAGGTTTTACAAAGTCGCATGCTGGATGTCCGTTTCTTCTTGTTGAGGTGGCTTCTCCACTGCCCGTCAGCTTTCTGCTTATGTTGTGGTTGGACTCCTGCTCCTGTTTTCGTCGGGCTTCTGACCAGGGCTGTGCCTTCCTTGATATATCTTAGTATCCACGGGTATCCGCGTCCAGCGCTGCGTCTCCCTCCCGGCTTGGTCTTTGAACCACCGTCGGCCATTGCCGTGGGACATCCATCTGTACACCAAACACTTTCGGCGAGACACTGCGCGTATGTAAATAGGATGTAAAAGAATGTTTACATCTTTGTTGGGTCTGTTTGGTGAAATGTGACCCAACAGGTTTATCCGGGTTTAAGCGGGTAAAGCCTCTCTAACACAGGTAAGTAATTAAAATTTCTTTTAATTAATTTAAACTGTGAGGGTTAAAAAGGGCTATAACAAGATGATTTGTTTGGATATATAAAAGTGAAATAAAAAAGACATTTTTGTTTGATTTAAAAAAAATGATGATTAAAATAAAATGATGACATAAAAATTCACATTCTAAGAGAATATTGGCGGGCGTTGGAAAGGGTTAGTAGTTGAAGAATATGCAATTGTTAGGAGTGCACATGTAAACCAAATACTTAGATGCAGGTGTAAAGCGAGGAAATAGACTTGAGCGTCTTCCTAGGCAATGTTTCACTTGCGATCCTATATAAAGGTTACCGTGCGTTTTGTCACAATTTGAGGGTTATTGGGTTAAAAGGTAGTTGAAGAAAAAGTTGTTCATTAATATGATTGTGAAAAGGGTGATGTAGAGCCATGCGATAAGTAGAAGTGTAGCGACAGTAGGTGATCTGACTTGACTCGAAATCAAAGGTTGATTGTGGTGCGCTAGAGCTGAAAAAAAAAGTTGAAAGTTGAAAAAAGTGAACGCTTTGTGTATGCGCTGGTGATTTTGCTCTGCGGATGGTTGAAATTAACTCTTGAAGCGTGTTCAGGCCAGAAGTTGGGATTTTTAAATCTGGGGAACTCTGTTTAAAGAGTTTGTTAAAATTACGAAATAAAAAAAAATTGCCAAGCAGTGCTGTCGTTTTTCTACAATGAAGTGAAGCAATGGCTGAAATAGATAGCGATGAAAAGTATAGGGAAGTGGTTAGAGAATATGATTGTTGAAAACGATTGTTGTAGGTGCCCGATAGTTGATGATAAGCTATTTAAACAAATATAAAATATAGTGAATAAAAGATAGAAATATGATTGCGGGTAAAAAAAGTGTAAGTGGACAAAATCAAGCATGTAATATATTAAAGATATAATAATTAAAAAAATAAAAATGATTTTTGAGACAATTAAATGTTTTGCAATACTAAAATAATATCATGAAAAATAAAAGTAAATTTGATTAAAGTTTTTTTTTTTAATCATGTTGGATTAAAAATTTGATTATATAATTGGAAGGTGAAAAATAAATAATTAAAATTTAAAGATTTTATATAAAAATTTGAATGTAATTAAAGGTTATTTATGATCAGATAAATGTTGGGTAGTGGAAAATATAACAATATTATCGTTTATCCAAAAAGGTGATATGTAGATAATTATATTTTGGTGTTATAGTTGTTTTAATTGGTGATATCAATTAACATGTAAAAAGTTTAATGTATGTTGTGCTGTGATAAAGGCGTTGGTGAGATTTGTGAGATTCTCGAAAAAATCTGAATGGTTGGTTTGAAACATGTGTTTAAAAAGAAAATGGCGATCATGAAGATAGTGGTCAAGATGATAGCTTTGTGAGCGGAGGGAGGACGTGGATATGTAACTGAAATAGATTCGGGGATCCTATTACTGGGGGGTCAATCATGTGGGATGGTTTGTTATTTTTGTCATTTGCTTGAAACTGACTTTCTCTTTTGTTGAGGTTGGCATATTTCTGGTATATTTGAAAGATGTGTTTTCTCGATGTTCGTGTCTGTTTTTCGACGTTAGTTAGACTTAGTAAAAATGTTATTCGGTGATGTCAGATTAGATATGTGGTGAAAGTGCGACTTTCGACGTGGACTCGCTTTGGGGTGAGATGTGTCACAGACATGAAGGCGTCTTTGGCCTGAAAAGTGAAAAGGTTTTGTGGTGTGGCGCTGTGACCCGAAGTGAGAAGTGATTTGGAAAGGTGTCACGTGAAGTCGTTGTTTGGTACAAAATCTAACCTGTTTCACCATGAATAACAAATTTACTAAAGTCATGGGTGGTGGTTGTACGAACACATATCGTGATATTTTGGCTGTTAGTGGATGTGGCACGTTTAATGCGAAAAATTTTGTTGGCGACGATATGGAGCTTGTGTGGCTTGAAATTGAATTCGTTGTGAGTCGCGCGTTAATAATGGTTGCCAATTGGAGAAAGTGATGTGTGAGGTGTTGTATGGTTTGTTGAGGAAGATGTATGGATGATTAATTATGCCTTTAAAATGAAGAGACGAGGGAGTGTATCTATGTTAGAATAAAACGTTGTTTTGGGGAGATATGTTATTTTTCTAATTGTGATTTTGAAGTAATTGTCTCCTTCCATTTTGAAATTAGAAAATGCGTTTCACCTATATTGATTTATATTTAAAATTTGAATATATTTTTTAAATCGTTGATTATGGTAGTTAAAATGATTCTTTTAAAAGGGCAATGTCGTGATAGTGACAAGAATATTTTGAATTGGGGCGTTTACATTGTTTATATAGGGGCGTCATAAAATATTGATGACAATGATTTTTGAAAAATTATTTGTATTTGATTAATAAATTGGTATTTTTTGGTATAAGATATCAATAAAAACAAAAATAAGTTTAGAATTATGATGAGAGGTTTTTTTTTAAGTAATAATAATAATGTTTTTTTCAAGTTGTAGCTTTGGATAATGCCAATTTAGGGGAATTTAAGAAAGGCATGTAGGATTAGTAAATTGGTAAAAATGCGTGATAGGCGAAATTTTTTTAAAAGTAAAATTGAGAGTAATAACTTGAAATTTATAATCTGATTAAAAATTAAAATAAATTTGATAAATGAGAGTGTGAAAGTTTTAAAAATTGAATAAAAAATGATATAAAAAGGGTAAAAATTGATTTTAAAAATTTTAAAGTGAAAATATAAATACAAAATTTATGGGGAATCAAGTTGTGAACTTGAGGATAAAGTAAAGGTAGGTTTTTAAAAACTTACAATTGTGTGATGATTGTTCAGTTCGGAAACTTGGTCTCTGGTTGTTTTCCTGCTGACGTGGAAAGCGCTCCATGTAGGGCTTGTAGAAGCTTGTAGCTTCTGTAAAGTTGATGGCGGCTTGTCGCCTTGAGCATTGTCTCGACGATGTCAGGCCGAAGGTGGAGAACTTGTCACTGAGTTTGCGTCATTCTGCTCCTCGATTTCCATGACTTGCGGGAATTTCGACTGTGTCCTTGGGGTGGTCAGACAGCTTGCTTCCGACGTTGGCGATCTGTGTTAGCGGGTTTGCGGAGGTCCCTTGAAACGGCGTGTCTTCCGTAAATATCTCTTTTTCGGGGAGAGATTGCTTGGTCGTTTCGTCGGAATGGCCGGTTTTTTCCTCCATCTTTGCTCTTTCTCGCTTCTATCTGGACAGTCTTCGTACCTTCTTCGTTGTGTCATTCTTCGTTTTGGTCATACTGTTTATTTATTTATCCTCAGTTTGTACAAAGTACATTACATATGATACTGTAATGACACATGTCAATCATGCGTATAATCATTTAGAGATGTGTTTCTATTATACAACATGAAAATCTGGTTATAAGTTATATACAATATGGGGTTGTTGGTTTAAATTACCATATATATACACTGCGTGACATTGAAAATGGAACACCAAGAAATAGTGGCCAGAAAGTGATGAAGCTCGGCAGACAGAGAGAGACAGGGACGAACAATAAGTGATCTTTATTTCAAAATGATAGTCATAATACAGAGCGAGAACGGCGTCGGCTTAGTAGCAAGTAGGACCACCGCGGACGGCGATGCACGCAGCAACACGTCTAGGTAGAGAGTCAATCAGAGTACGGATGGTGTCCTGAGGGATGGCTCTCCATTCCCTCTCAACCATTTGCCACAGTTCGTCTTCTGAACGCGGCTGTGGCAAGGCATACAAACGGCGTCCAATGATGTCCCAGACGTGCTCGATTGGTGAGAGATCAGGAGAGTAAGGTGGCCAGGGAAGCACCTGTACATCTTGCAGAGCTTGTTGGCTAATGCGAGCAGTGTGCGGTCGGGCGTTATCCTGCTGATAAAGGGCATTGGGTACCCCCTGAAGGTAGGGGAGTGTCACCGGTCGCAGCACATCATCAACGTATCGTTGGGCCATCATAGTGCCCTGAATACGAAGTAAAGGTGACCTGGAATCATACGCGATTGCGCCCCAAACCATGATTCCACGTTGTCGCACGGTGGGGCGTTCCACAATTGCTGCCGGATTGGACCTTTCTCCACGTCGACGCCACACGCGTACACAGCGACTATCACTGGACAAGCAAAAACGCGACTCATCTGAGAACACGACCCTGTGCCATTCCGTCATCCACGTCGATCTAGCCCGGCACCATTCCAAACGTTGGCGCCTATTCGGTGGGGTCAATGGCAGTCTTCTTAGCGGACGGCATGAGTTCAAGCCATTAGCAACCAATCGACGGGAAATGGTTCTGGTCGAGATGGAATGATCTAGGGTGTCTTGCACATGTTGCAGGATGGCGGTACAAGTTACTTGTGGGGCCGCCACTGCTTGTCGAAGGATACGCCGATCCACACGTGCTGACGTCACTCTGGTTGCACCGACATTCCTATAAATTGCCACATTTCCTTGTTCCAACCATCTTCTCCACAGTCGGTGCACCGTGGACGCACCAAGGTGTGTATCAGCTGCGATTTGACGTATGGACCAACCTGCCCTTTTCAGTCCGATCACCATGCCCCTCGTAAAAGCGTCTGTCTGCTTGAACTGCCTCCGTTTACGATGACCTGGCATTCTCTGTTATTACACGTGTCTTTTGACAAAAGAACAAAATTTCTACAATGATTTTCCTTGAAGAAATAACGACACGAATACTGTCCTTTCTGCAAGTTCCTTCCCTTATATCTTACTCCATGTGCGCACGAGAGCTGCGCATTTTACATTATTTGCATAACTCGGTTAGGCGCGTCTACCCTGAAATTTGCATAATTTTCTGGCCACTATTTCTTGGTGTTCCATTTTCAATGTCACGCAGTGTATTTATAAGGTTAAAATAGGAAAGAGTTTAAATATATATGCTATATTAAAATATCATTTTATTTAAAAAAAAATTATATCTCATAGATTCAAATACCCTGCTGTTTCGTCCGCCAAAGGTCACGCTTCCCCAATGAAAACTCATTGTTGTTGTTTCTCGATGTCTGGCTCAAACCTTTTGTACATTATGTAAATAAATTTTTCGTTTTTTTCATTCTTACGCCTTAAGCCAGGGAGTATTTTATCAAATTATGTTTTTTATATATTTCATAAGCTCAATTAAAGCTATTTTTGATCTTTACTATTTTATTATGCTTTCAAGATTTTAACCACGACTGCATTACCATAGCATGATCCTCAAGATAAACAAAATCAACAGAAAATCTCTTTTTTTATAATATATATATGTAAATGGAAGCAATGGTCAGATTCTGACGTTTATTTTGACGGGAGAGGCGACCATTGCTTCCATGGATTAATTTCCTCCCGGCAAATTTTCCATCTATATATATAAATATAAGCTTTAAAAATAAGGCCTATCATGCCAAAATCCCTTATATCCCCACTTACCTCTGGATTGTTGTGTGTGTTGTGACCGATGCTTCCAGTTATGGTCTAGGTTCTGTATTGCTACAAACAAAGCCAGGTCAGCAAAAGAAACCGATAGCATTTGTGTCTAGAACGCTTAGTAAGGCAGAGCAAGATTACTCACAAATTGACCTAGAAGCTCTCGCAATTATGTTTGCAGTCAAGAAGTTTGATCTTTATTTAAGAGGAAGATTTTTCACCTTATGGACTGATCATAAGCAATTGATCACCCTCTTTGATCCGCCAAAAGCTATACCTACTACTTTTGCAGCAAGAATGCAACGCTGGATTCTCATCCTCATGGGATATAATTATAGGTTGAAATATATTAACACAAGGGATAATATCCTAGCTGATATGCTAACTAGGATGCCAATTGAAGATTCGGGAGATGCAAGCGTAGGACAAGAATCTTCATGACTACAGTTGAACATTTTGCAAAATATTCCAGTAACATCGGAAGATGTCAGAGTCCATGCAAATAGAGATCCTATCTTATCAAAAGTGTTGCAAATGACTCAATATGGATTGCCAAGTAAGATATATGAGGACGAACTGAAACCATTTTCTCGAAGATCAACTGAATTGGCAATTGAAGAAGACTTCCCTTCTCTGGGGCCAGAGAGTCATTATACCCATTGCTTGTAGAAAGGAAGTTTTGGAGGAACTGCATGCAGGTCACATTGGAGCATCAAAGATGAAATCCCTAGCAAGACTTCATGTTTGGTGGCCAGGATTATATTCTGAATTAGAATACTTGACAAACTCTTGCAAGGCATGTCAGGAGACTAAGAATAACCCACCTTTAGCATTTTGGCATCCCTGGGAATACTTGAATAAGCCATGGCAGAGGGCGCCTGCAGATTTCATTGGACCATTTCAGAACCACATGTTTTTGGCGCTTATAGATGCCCACAGCAAATAGCCGGAGGTAATTTAAATGAAAAAACAACTTCAGAGGAAACAATACTGATGCTCAGAGATATTTTTACTCGCTGCGGTATACCAGAGAAGTTCGCAAGGACAACGGATCCCAATTCACTGCAGCTGAGTTTCAGCATTCACCAAGAGTTGTGCAATTAAGCATGTTTTCACACCTCCAGGGCATCCAGCCACGAATAGTGCTGCGGAGAACTTTGTAGGTACCACTAAGAAAGCATTGAAAGCAAGCTTGAAGGAAGGCCTTTCAATTCAGAAAGCTATTGTAAAATTCTTAGGCGTGTACAGATGTACTCCGCATACAACAGGACGTGCTCCATGCTAACTAATGTATGGAAGAATGTTAAAATCAAGATTGATTTTTTTGAAACCTCAGGAAGAGAGCAAAAAGTCCCACAGTCCCCCAGTCCCACAAACATAGTGAGGAGGATCATTCCTTGACTTCTCCTTCCAGGCAATACCAGAAGTGATTCCTGCGAGTCACCAATCTCCAAATATCAGAACCAGATACTGAAGCCCAAGATTTTGTACCTCTAGGGAACATCAAATCGATTCTTCGAAATGAAAGAGGGAAAGGATGTGATAACCTGAATTAATAATAATATTTTATATACAGATATCATCACCTTGCTTTGTTTATGTTTTAAAAGTTACGCCTAATAATATTGTTGTTTTGCTCAGTTAATAAAAATCTTATATGTATGTAAATGCCCAACAGTGGTTGAATAAAAATTATTATTCTTCTCTAGTGAATTCGTTTGATAAAGTGCAAGACGCATCAAAAATGCAATATTACAGCAATTTGGTAGATTAAACTTGCGAAACCGCTGGAAGGGTTCACCACTGATGAACTTGACCCTCCTATTATTTTACATTATTTTAATTGTATCATTGCAGTAAGGGCAGTAAAAAAATGATTTTTATAAAAGAATTTTAAGCGCCAAAAATAGTTCGAAAATCTTTTATTTGTTTATGATATTTGTTTTTGTAGTTAAAATAATTTAAAGAAAGAGGGGCATAGGTCAAAGATTTCTATTAAGGCTCATTTTGGAATGAAAAAATTAATTGTAGGATGAATATTTATGAAATTCGAAAATTCTGTGAGAGCTTCTAAATGTAGGATAAATGTGTATAAGGATATAACATCAACTGATATCATGCGATAATCTATATTTAAGGATGTTTCTTGTGTATTATTTTTACAGCTGCAGAGTTGGATTCTGGATTGTGTGTGGCAATTATTTTTGAAATGGTGATATTATGGTTGAAAATTATTTTGATAAAGGATAAACATGAGAGCCAGCATATGAAACTATGGGATGCAAAGGATTGTTGTCTTTATGTATCTTTGGAAAGCCATAAAAAAAGGGGAAATTCGCTAGTTGCTACTTTTACGTTTTCAATTAATTTGCCTTCCAGATTTTAGATTCATTTTATATAGTTTAATATGTTATTAGGTTGGGTAGTGGATTACTTGTTAATTATTCATAGATTTATTTATCTTGAAGTAGCTGTTTGATTTTAGTGTTTTATTCTGTAGCATCTATAATGATAGTATTTTTACCCTTGTTTGATGTTGAAATTATGATTCCTATGTTCTCTTTTAGGGACTTAATAAATTTTATTTCATTCTGATCTAAATTGTTATTCTACTGCGTTTTTAGATTTTTTTTAAAGGTAAGTATGATTTCTGTGAAGAAATGTCGGGTAGTCGTTTCACAAAACACTGATGCGAGTTCGGTAGAAGAATTCGCAGTGATGATTCTTTTTGTGGGCTGTTGCAAGGATTTAAATAAGATCACTAAATAGCAGAAAGGAGAGGGTAAAAATCTCCTTCAAACTAACTTTATTTAATACAACTTAAGAGGACAGAGGAAAACACCCAACTGGTCGGTAGCAGACCAAGCCGTGTTCTGGTCCTTTGTTGGCGGCTGGCGCCGCCGAGGCTTGTTTGTTTACAGTCGTCACCCGAGCCGTCTGGACGGCGTCCATTATTCCACGTACTCCCACCTGTTTTTCTCTAGGCACACAGAAAAACAATAATAGTCGTCCAGTCGGTTGGGTATACAAACGGTTCTTCCCGATCTAGTCTGTATTTTTGCAGTTTTCTTTCTTTCCGCACAGATTTCTTCTTCATTCAGGTCTTTATACCTGGAAGGCCAAAATTTTTCGGAGAGTTTTAACCAGGAAGGGCCCTCCCACCATCTTGACTGTATCAGTCGGGAGAGGCTGCATCCTCTGGAGGGTAAATCAGCTGGATTGCACTCGCTAGGAACATATCTCCAATTTCCAGGATCACTAAGTCTGCATATCTCCTTCACGCGATTCCCGACAAAGGTACCCAACTGGTTATCGCGCTTTATCCAAACTTTTTGCAATAGAATTTTAGGCTTTATTAATATTGGGTTCAGAAATCCAATAGGGTCATATATCTGAGCTAAGCAGGACAGGATACTCCTTTTGGTTATCTTGGGGGGTATGGCTACGGAAATTTCACATGACAAACAATCTTTCCCTTTATCCCAATATATACCAAGCACTTTAGATATCTCTGCTCTTTCAAAGGGGTAAGTAGGAGGCTACGTCCAGGCTATGCTCCCAACGGCTTAGCTCCATCCGAGCATTATCCATGATGGAGGTTGCGGTCAATTTGAGATCTTGTAACACTTCAAAAGAGTTCACGCTTGTGATTAAATTGTCCACATAAAAGGATTTCTGCAACCTCTGAGCTAACGGTTTATGTTCAGGTCGAACATTAGACAGGTGGTATTCGATTACTGCCCCCAAAATGAAAGGACTACAGTTAACACCGAAAACGACACGTCTATGCCAGAATATTTCTGTCTTTTCTCCATGTTGGGAATACCACAGAAAACCCAGGTAATCTCTGTCCCTTTCATTCACCTCAATCTGCAGAAACGCTTTCTTAATGTCTGCAACGACTCCAAACTTGTAATTTCTAAACCTCAGCATAAGGTTGGGAATCATCTCTATGAGGTTAGGTCCTTTTTCAAGACAGTCATTTAAAGATGGGGATCTATAGACCTTGCTAGAAGCATCAAAGACAGGCCTGATAGGCGTAGTCCCACTGGAGAGTTTCACCACCGACGATGAGGCAGGTAGAAGGCCTCAGCGTCGTGTTGTTCAGCTGGGACTTTCTCAATTATCCCATCATCCAACCAGCCTCGTAAAATATCATCATAGTCCTCATAAAGATTCAAAGAGATTAATTTCTTATAGTCGTCTGTTCTAATCTCTTCATAGCAATCTCCCTGTTGTCCGCGATTTTAGCTTTCTCTACAGTCCACGGGAGGGAAACAACATGTCTTCCAGAAACAGAATGTTGGACTGTTTTTAGAAAATGTCGACGCCCCAATGCGTCTCTCTGATCTCTCTGTTTAACCTCAATAGGATCCATAATGCCAAGAACATCGAGATTCCAAAGATTGGTTATACTGCTCTTCGAAATTGTCATCGTTGTAACATGATGGACGAGTGAAACGTCACTACCTGGCTGACATTTTCCCATTGAAGTCCATCCAAAACGCGTCTGCGACGCAGTCAAGTCATTAGACATCATACAAGATTTCATCATGAAAATAAATCCTAACACATCGCATCCCAGAAGTATTTCAATTTCCTTGTCATCCTTTCCAATATCAGGAACCCATATTCTGCGGTCTTTGAGTTCTTTCAACCATGGCCCGCGGCTCAATCTTAGTAGGTTACCACAGATTTTTTGTTGGTCAAGAAGCTTCGCTACCATCTTAAAATTCCCCGATGTATGACCCATAGTGACTCTGTATTCTTGGTTGACACTTTTACTAGTATGGCCTCCAAACACCACGTGTTTAACTGATTCCTGGCCAATGGGAGATTGTCCGAGATCATTGAAGTTTCAATTCTATGATGTGAGCTAGAAGTGAAGCTCACTTCACTGGTCGTGGAACTAGACGCAGCGACCTTAGGTTTAACAAGAGCCAGACATTCATTATATATCTTCTTATATCTGTAGGTATATTCCATGGCTTCCACATCGTCGTGCTCTAGTTCCTCTTCGCTAACGTCTGAAGTTAGCATGAAGTCCATTATCTTGCCTTGGATCACAAGAAGCTCACTGTGAGTTTCTTTAAGGAATTTTCTATTATTTTCAATGTCCTCTACAGGTATTGGTGGAGTACTTGACAGAAACTCTTCTGTCGGCTTCAAGATGCGAGTTAGTCGCTTTCTAAGTAAACTTCTATGCCTTTTTAAAATTTCCATTTTTCAAAATAAACTATAAACAGAAGGTAAAACAAAAGGTACTTAGCTTGAGTCTTGACTTGTACTCCGCCGTTAATCCACTTGATCTTGCCTTGTCAGAAGCCCACCCGCGGGGACGCCACTTTGTGAAGAAATGTGGGTAATAGTTTCACAAAATACTGAAGCGAGTTCGGTAGAAGAATTCGCTGTGATGATTCTTTTGTGGGCTGTTGCCAGGATTTAAATAATATCACTAAATAGCAGAAAGGAGAGGGTAAAAATCTCCTTCAATCTAACTTTATTTAATACAACTTAAGAGGACAGAGGAAAACACCCAACTGGTCGGTAGCAGACCAAGTTGTGTTCTGGTCTTTTGTTGGCGGCTGGCGCCGCCGAGGCTTGTTTGTTTACAGTCGTCACCTGAGCCGTCTGGACGGCGTCCATTATTCCACAATTTCTGTTCATAGTTTTTATTTATCCTCTTCAGATAGATTTTTTTATTGAGGATTCTATAGGTGAAGAGTCCTAGGTATATTGAGGGTTTGGAAATATAATTCGATGCAAAACAAAGCTATAGGTTAAAGTTAGTTTATGCAAAATGCGCACACCTAATAATTTCCCTTCAAGGAATTTTCAAAGACACCACAACAAGATTATTAAAGTGAAATTTATTATTATATTATGACTTTGTGTGTGTGATTTATGCTCACAGGCCGATATTTTATGATATACATTTATAATGCGTTATGGCATATAAATTTATTTAGTTCATTAAAATATCGTTATATTTGACCAATGACCATTTCCATCATGTAGTCATATGATTTTTATCTGTTTGTTTTCTCTTAGTATTTTTCAAGTTGGGCTTTTATAATGGTTTGTTTTTATTTTACTATTTTAATTTTTTTATTTTATTTATCATACAATATTAAATGTTGTCTTTGCGACTTTATTGATAATAATTAACTCTGCTGTTTTATAATATTATATATAGTGTTTAGTATTGTTTTTTGATAATTCAAAAAATAAAGATAAACCTAATTAAATTGGTTTATAAATAGTCTGATTTGAGCGATGCATTAAATATTATTTTATAACTTTATATCTTGCCTTAAAAACTATATAATGTAGTTTAAATATGAAGTGGGTGTAAAATATTCTCCTAAAATAAAAATGAAAAAATAATAGGAATTCATACTCTTCAATGTTAATATAAATAAATACAAATATTTAATGACATCTACTTTAAACCTCAATTCTAAAATTTCTGGAAAAATTCAATAGAGGTTATTTAAAATATTGTGAGTTAATAATCATTAAAAAACAAATTGATTAATATTGCTTTTATATATATTCTTCAAGCATGATTAAAAAATGAGGATACATGTAGTAATACCATATAAGAACCCACCTAGCTACAGATATATATATACACATATATAAGCCATAAATTAATAAGCCATTCCTTTCTAAAAAAAGGATAGCTTTACCTAACTTCATGGCTTTTAATCCTCTAGTTTCCTAGATGTCCCATTTCATCTTTCTATCCATAAAAGTTTGAGTAATCTTATCCAATATCAAAAAATGTGACTTATCATTTGGGTTCATCTTTAGTTAAGAAATCATGGAAATAACCAATTTTGATGATGCCATTCACACACAAACTAGATTTTTTATTTCCTATATAACTAACTACCTATTAACTTTTAAAAATTTAATACCTTATTATCATTTATCACCTGTGGGGGGTCGGTGGAAGGCTGGTTAAACCGTTTGGTTTTCGACCACTACGACCCGGGTTCGATTCCCGCATTGGACACTTTTTTCTGTTTAAAAAAAAAAAAATGCTCCAATGGTTCCCCGATTCTTGCAAAAGTCCAACCCCACCAGCGAGTGCAAGTAATCAAACGGGGCTCTGGCACATTTGTAAGTGCAAAGTAGAACTGCTTTCACATGTGTAGACATTTGGTGCGCTTACAGTAAAAAAGCAGTCGCTAACTACCCACCATGATTATCATGGCCTGTACCACGTGTACTAGGGATAAGTAAAAAAAAAAATTATCACCTGTTCTAATGGAATCTTCAGTTTTTTAATAAAGAAGGAAATTTTTTGTTTCAAAAGAATAGTCTCATTCCTACTATCCTCTATGACAACAAGTGGCTCAAATAGAAATTGTTAGGATTCCTATTTTGTAGTTTATCCATTTAAATGTCTCTATTCACTAAATTCTCCAAAAAGCAATTTGTATGAACATTAAATATTTTCAACAACACAAGGTAATAAAACCAATTCCAAATAAATAAATAAAAAGTGTGTGACTTTTCACTAACAGCGTTGTTACCATCTTCAGACAAAAGTACTGAATTCTTATGAGCTGAAGAAGGATACCTGGTTGATCCTGCCAGTAGTCATATGCTTGTCTCAAAGATTAAGCCATGCATTTCTAAGTACACGCGCTAACAAGGCGAAACCGCGAATGGCTCATTGAATCAGTTTTGGTTCCTTAGGTTGTACACATTTACTTGGATAATTGTGATAATTCTAGAGCTAATACATGCAATATGAGCTGAAGAAAAGGAATTCCAAAGTGACTATCATTGTTGATGCCATCACTTGAAGATTCAATTTTTATATATTTATTTAGATATGGTCTTATTACCTTGTGTTTATAATCTATAATCCAATTTGTGCCTTATCAAATATTTTCAATAAACTAAAGAGTTTTCGCTCTCTCGAAGTTCATTATCCAACATTTATAGAGGGTAGTGTCAAAGATTCCTAGAACCAGATTATAATTAAACGAACCTACTTACACACATATTTATTTTAGGTTTATTTAATAAATGAATCTATGATCATTTTTTAACTGTACTCAAAAATTTGCACATCCTACACAATCTGGGGATTCAGCCAAAGTTTACATTTAATATTTATGTAAACTTACAGAGTTGGCTAATGTTCCCTTAAATATATTCTCCAAGTTCATTTACAGAACTCAGAAACACAAGATTGTGGCAGATATTTCACCTTGTGTGGTGGAACCAAGAGAGCAACACTCACATTTAGTTTCACTTTGGTGAGTCATATTTGCCTTGCTAGTCTTCTATTATCTATATAAAAGTCAGTGTATGTATATATGAAAAAACAATAGAAAAATAAAAAATAAGTGGGTCAGGTGTTGATATCTATATATATAAAAATCAATGTTTGTATGTTTGTTTGTTTGTATGTCCGGTATACAAATTCACAGTAGTTCACTAATTCAAACCAAAATTTCCATACATAGGTAAAAAAATACAGGGAAGACGATAGGCTATTTTAAAAAATATATAAATCAATTATTAAAACTATATATTCAAATTATTCTACTTAGCTCATGAACAGCGCTCTCTATCAAAGATTAGATTAAATTATGCTGATGCAAACAAATAGATAATGCTAATAACAAACAATTATAAAAAAAAATCTTATCTAAATATATATCACTCGGGTAGATATGCACACGGGTCAATCCCGGGGCGAAGCCCGGGTCACCCGTCTAGTTAAAAAATAAAGGAAGCATATCCTGACCACGAGCAGCATATATCACCAAAGTGAAACCAAATATGAGTGTTGTTCTCTTGGTTCCACCACACAAGGTGAAATATCTGCCACAATCTTGTGTTTCTGAGTTGTGTAAATCAACTTGGAGAATGATTAATTAAGGGAATATTAGCAAGTTTGTGTGAATATTAAATGTGAAATTTGGCTGAATCCATGGATTGTGCAGGATGTGATATGTTTGTTGGCTATATACGTCCTCAATAAGTACCTAATCTGACTGAAATTCTAACAGGACATGGAGAAAAACTGGAAGAGTTTGTCACATTTTTAGCCAAGAAAAATTCAAATTGACCGAGTACTGGGCAAAAATAGTTATTTTTCAGTCAGAAAATGATGATGACAATGTTGCAGTATCATAGTTGATTGTCAGATATAAAATTCCTTCGGGGAAAATTCCATAAATCAAACCACGGGCAAACCAGATCATCATTTTTAGAACTTAGGACCAAAATTCTAACAGCAAAACATTCACTAGAGAAGAAGACATGAAGCCAGGTCATCTCTATATATAAAATACTAGCCGAATGACCCGAGCAACGCCCGTGTTTTACCCGATTGAATGTTTTGATTCAAATACTATTTGTTACAATTATAAATTGGTGCCTTAAATAAATGCATATAATAGTTAATACCTATAGCCTATGTGCTTTATCTGTCTATGTACTGTTGGCTTCCGTAGGCGTCTCATACTGGGAAAAAGAAAGAGAGGATTCCATTTAGTTATTAACTAATATATGCATTTATTTAAGGAGCGACCCGCTCCAACACAATAGTTACATAAACGATAAAGCGAGTGGGGGTGGCATGATGGGGGGGGGCAAAGGTGGCGTGATCGTAGCCAACCAATAGGAGGGCGCCATTCCAAACAAAAAGCAAACGGTGACAGAGATCACTGATTAGGAATGACGCTCGTAACTGTATAAAATATAAGGCTGAGATCATATATAAAATCATAATATAAAATAAACAACAACAACAACAAAAAGCTTTATTAAGACATTTTAGTCAACAACAACAACAAAAGGCTTTATTTAGGGCATTCCGCCCCATATAGGATTCGCCGTATTTACACATCAACAAGAGGAGAGGGAAGAGGAAACATTTACAACAAAAAAAGTTTGTCTCACATTCAGTTACCTATTTACAGATAGGTCATCCTCCAGTATCCTTTGCCCTGCATTCTTTCTTATGTGCCCGGCTTCTGTGCAGAACTTAAAGTATTTAACAATCAGTAATTCATCATCCAGAGCTGAAGAGAGAAGTTGACATATGTGTTGGTATCTAAATTGACCAAAGTTAGGGCTTGGGAGAATTTCAGTACGTTTTTCTGTTAAGAGAGGGCATTGGAAGAAATAGTGAACCAAATTATCATCCATGAGATCCTTACAAAGTAAACAGTTCCGGCCATTTTCTTTCCAGAAGTCTTTTCTTTCTTCCCTGAAGAATTGCCATAAAACTCTATGTTGTGCAACTAGTCTTTTGTTGGGAAGCGGGATATTTAATCGTAGGTACTCCTCTGTCATAAATGATTCACTAAAAAATTTGTAGTGAGCAAAGTGATTTGAATCAATGATTTTCATCTGATCGTTTTGAATTAGTTGGTCTGTGGTGGTTCTAATTATGCCTGGCAGTTCTTTCTGTATGACTAAGTATTCTTGGCAGCCCTTGAGAAAGGAATATCCCTTAGAGTCTGAATTTTTATTAAATTTGACATTTTAGTCTTATACATATTCTCCAAGCAGAAATGTAGGATACATACAGGAAAAACAGTAATAGTACCTTAATGGTAATATGATATTTATATACAGGAAAATTTATATAAAGACAATCAATCTAACAAATAGATTAGTCTGGGTAAATTGGAGGAAAATAAACCCATTATACGTATATTTACCACGGATTCTCCGCAAATGAAGATAAAAATATAAAATCATATATATAAAAAATAAATATCTATATATAAATGTCAATATATATTTATATATATATAAAATCCAAAAATATTTAAAGAAAATATTCACTCTATTGGATTGAGTTTTATAAAAATATATTTATATGTAAATGTCTTCATAAAAATCGTTTCAACAGAGAGAGGATGTTTGCTAGAAAAATATTTTTTATCAAATATTCATTAGGCTAATTTTTACTCGAGTAAAACCCAGGTACATCCGCTAGTTTTGTTTAATATATCTAAAACTAGAGCATTAGGATGTCACATTTATAACACCAAGTATTTAACCAAAATACCAATATATTTATCTTTACTAATACTTAATATCTCTTTAGCTTAAAAACAGAAGACATTTGAATTCAGATAAGATTAAATATTTGTTTTAATTCAACTTAAAAATATGTTCTTCCCTTTTATTCTGCCTAAAAAACACTTGGCCATTGGCAGCAAAGCAGTAACTTCCTGCTGTATTCCATCCTGCAGTGGGTGACAAGTAACTGAACTGTGCATCATAGTCCATGGGAGAGTAATGCCATATAACAACTGATTCTTAGAAAAACATGAGGCAGGTTGGGTTCATGCATAAGATTAAATATCCTTTTGAACCTTATTTTATTTATTTTTCCGTTGTTCCACTTACCTACTATCAATCTTGTCAAGGAAACTATATTTAAAAAAAAAAAAAACATCTCCTCATTGTGCAACTACAAGTTACTGATGGCTTGCACCATCTATCAGAATAAATTACAACTAAATCATTGATTATCAATTATTCCTGAATTGGCCAAATACCTTTCTTGATTCAATCAAGAAAAGCTAACCACATATGCATTTCAGACTGTTAGCCCTTATCAGCATGATGCAAGT
The DNA here is from genome assembly GCA_030710605.1 of Cordylochernes scorpioides. Lineage (NCBI taxonomy): Eukaryota > Metazoa > Arthropoda > Arachnida > Pseudoscorpiones > Chernetidae > Cordylochernes > Cordylochernes scorpioides. The sequence goes on from CP092867.1 coordinate 124,502,532, forward strand.
TGTACTTCAATGAGATTATATGGTTTTTCAAGCTACTAACCACATGTACCTCAATGACCCAAAAATATGGTCTTTTGGGGCATCCTGAAAAACTATGAAACAGGTATTTAGACCGGAAGGGCATGAGAACCCCAATTAATGTGAAACATAGTAAAAAACTGGATAAATTAAGAAAAAAGGCATCTCCTTATCGTGCAACTAAAAGTTGCTGATGGCTTGCACCATCTATCGGAATAAATATCAACTAATCATTGATAGCGAACACCCTTTAGCGCCCAACAGCCTGAAACGCATACATGGTTAGCTTTTCTTGGTTAATCAAGATTGGGTATTTGACCAATTCTGTAATAAAAAAAAAAACAATTAGTTGATATTTAATACAATAGATGGTGCAAGCCATCAGCAACTTTTAGTTGCATAATCAGGAGATGTCTTAATTTATCTACCTGATCCCAGTACAATTTCACTTGGTTCTATTTTCACATAATCCTATCTTGTTTTATTTCATGCTATATTATGAAGATTCTAAGAGAAACATGTAAAACGTAGTGCATGCCAATATTAAAAATATATATATGCAGCTGAACCTCTTTAATTCAACACCTCAGGGGATCAGAGCTTTCGGTTGAATTAAAGGAAGTGTTAAATTAAAGTTAGTCAGATGATTAGCTAATCATCTAACTCGCTAAAATATATATATTTTTTAAAATAGCAGTGTATAATATAAATTGATCATATTAATTAAAACCATTCTACTTTTTTATAAAAACTTATTTTTTATTTTCATAATTAACTTTCAGTGTCAAGGACAAAATGACATTAATACATATTTTCAAAACGTACAGTAAAACCCCTCTATAGTGAACCCCAATGGGACAGAGCTTTTGGTTCACTATAGCCACGGTTCACTATAGCCAGGGTTTGGCTATTATTTTTTTACTTTTTAGACCGTATAATAAAAGTACAGCCATTTACACAGGAAAAGGCTGCCACTTAATAGTGGTCACTTTGTTTTAATTCCCTAAATTGACCAATTTCCTTACATTAATAATTGATGGTGCGATTTTGGGTGCAGCTGCCATTAAGCTAGTGATGTGCAGTGTCATTGTAGACTTACCTAAAATGGAAAGTTTTAAGACCTCAGCTAGTGGCAACACCTGACAGCTGTATGGGTTTCCTCCCTCATTCATCATTGGTCCTCATTGGTAGTATTAAGCTCTGCCCACCCAACAAAACTTGTGGTTTCCTCCACAGCCCTCTTTCAATCAAAAGTGTTCTGCTGTTACACATTCTCTATCTTCCTTGTGGATTTCAAATTGCATCCGTAGATTACAAAGACATTTTTAAGATTAGATAAACTATCAATTGTGTGATGTTGGAATCACCTGGTTTCATCTAGCCCAAAAATAAAATTTACAAAGGCCTAGATTTAACCGCAATGTACTGTAAGATCAACCAGAATATGTGAATTGTGAGAGAAACTACACTAGAACCTCCCTCCCATGAGTGATCACTTATTTGGGGGACCGTTATAAAATCAATGGATAGATTATATGTCCAATTTTATTGTGGACTCTGTTAAAGAATATACAGTAAGTGCATATATGCAGGTCTACTAGTTTATTAAGGCTAAGATAGCCACTCTAGGTCTTGTGAGCTAGAAGCTTTATGAAAGAACCATATTTTATTTTTTAACTCTATATTAATGATAAGGCACAATTTGGATTATCTATATATATATATATATATATAAAAATGAATGTCTGTCTGTCTGTGTGTGTGTGTGTACTCTATAGATTCAAAAACCATACATCCAATCGCCGTGAAATTTTGGGATATTATTAGGTATATCCCCGGAAAGGTTTTTGAAAAATAATTTCTTGAATATCTTGAATATCCTTAAGAGTTATTTGCAGATTTGTAGCTTTAACTCACAAGCAGCGCCACCTTGCGACGGAGATAGGCTTAGGTCTGCCCCACCCCCTGTCGAGAGAATGTAATTGTCCGGCCGCCGGCCGGATGGACAGTCCAAGTACCCACCGACCGATCAGAGGGGTCAAGAGGTCCTGGCACGCGGGGGCAGAGTTGGTGACACAGCTGTGCCAAGTAGACAAGAAAAAAGCCTCGCGGGGGCTTGCCCAAGATGACCTCCGGGAACTTCGTCCATCTTCCATAGACAACCATGATTTTATTCAACTTATCGAGTATTTTTCAAGGGACCGGGAAAAAATGTTCACTAGATAAAACGATGATTTTGTAATGTAGAAAATTAGGAAAGACAAAATTCAGGATGACACGGCACACAGGGACCGGGAAAAAATGATCACTTTATCGAGAGATTAAAATTTACGAGTTTCAAATTATCAAAATATATCTATTATTTTTTTTATAAGTTTATAGAGAATTGTTTTAACAAATGTTCGTTAGACAAACCTTTACTAGGGTAAAACCCGGGCAAAGCCGGGTACATCCGCTAGTAGATTATAAACACAAGGTAATAAGACCAAATCCAAATAAATAAATAGTGTGTGACGTTTCGGTAACAGCATTGTTACCATCTTCAGACAAAAGTGCTAACAACACTGTTACCGAAATGTCACACACTATTTATTTGGATTTTGTCTTATTACCTTGTGTTTATAATCTATATTAACTAAGACCACACATTGTGAACTCACTATGTATTAATTGCAATCTACAGAAACTGTTTGAGGAATTTTTCTGAATCTGTGCTAAGAGAGGATCTTGAGAACCACTACATGTTTGGCAACAATTATTGGCCAAATGTAAACAAAAAGCATCTTCACAGCACTTTTTAAACTTTCTCTTTCTCAATTACCAAATTACAAAATATTTTAAAAATTTAACTAAAACCATTTTTTTAAATTTAAAAATAATTCTTGTTTGCACTTTTGTATTTAGTAACTTAAAAAAAAAATCATTTTCTCTCTATAAAATTCGATAGAGTTTGGATTACATTATTTTAAGTGACATTGTGTGATATATTGATAAACAAGTTTTATATTAATTTTACAAATATTCCATAAAATTTGATCATTTAAATTATTGTAAAAATCAGAGATGCTAAGTTCCTCATTAATTTGGCACCATTGATAATTCAACCGATTTCTAAAATTAAATTTTGACAACATTATTGTTTAAAAAAATTCGAAACTATTATAGACATGTATGATTCTTTTAAAAATAAAATAATTTCTACTGCCCTTACTGCAATGGAAAAAATTAATGGGAGGGCCTGGCTCATCAGTGGTGAACCCTCCCAGTGGTTTCGCCAGTTTAATTTACCATACCGCTGTTATATTGCATCATGAGCCAGGCCCTCCCATAAATTTTTCCATTGCAGTAAGCGCTAATGCATCATAATTGTTTATATACAAATTTATTGCTAACCATGCAATACTTTGGCATGCAGGCCGTAGTTAGCTCATGTTTATGCCCATCCTTAAAAGTGCTACATTACATCCCAAACATTGGTGACGATGTCGCCTGCGATTTTGTTTACTCTAAGACCATTTAGGCCATTAGTTACTGGCGTAAGCAATGGGGTTTCTTTGAGAGTAGCATTCTGCTATTCGAAATAGGGTATGATGAAAGAAAAATGAACTAAACTAGAGGCCTTATATAAAAAGTAAGCAGGTTATTGTGATAATTTAGGTGTGTACAAGGTGACTTGATATAACTTGTTTGTTGCAATGTTTGGAATTGCACAGGAAAGAGGATGGTTGTAAAATATCTAAAAAGATTCATTTAGCATCCAACCTTCACCCAACTTGTTGTGTTAGTCAGTAGCAGCGGAAGAAGAGGAGGCCCAACCCTACGTCATGGGATCCTTCCCTAAGGACTTTGGCTATGGCCATGATGAGAGGCCAGACTTCCAGAGTCAGCTGCCACATGAGGAAAAGATCAAACCCCGGATTCTTTTAATGGGGCTGCGGAGGTGAGTTCAGCCAACATATCCTCACAGAGGTTTAATTGAAAGATGTAAGGTCTTGTGGCAGGAAATCTAAATTTGGTTATTGGAAGCAAACACTATCAAGAAGGGGTCAGTCAACATTTGCCTATATTTCTAGGTCTGATTTGACAGCATTGACACCCTGAAATAGAAGGCAAGGATTTAAGTTTACCTGATGAAGATCAAAAGTTTCAAGACCAAATTCAAATAAATAAGTATAATAGGGGATTGTGACTACTTAACTTCTTTTTCTTTCTTATCTATCATGATTGGGTGAAGTCAGCTTTTGTCATTAAGATTCAGAAGCAGGCCGACTTATAGCCCCAATATGAAATGGCTGCCTCTGACATGAGGAATAGAATTCATGTGCAGCCACTCCTAACATGGAGTACATATGCTGCTTGACTACTTTTAAAGTAGTGTGGTGGTATCATATTTTTTAATCCATGCACAAGGGAGTTTGACTTGTGTGCTTGAATTTTAAGATTCCTGTTTTGTTATTTGTGCATTCAGGTACAGTTGTATAAGAATGGGGTGAACTATTGGATTAAAAATTGATCTTTGTCAGAGTTTTGTGTGCTGCTCTCAACAACTCTGGACACCCTCCATTTTGATAATACAGACAACCTTGGTTCAAGGAGGCACTGAAAAAATGCATGCCTAAAAAATTCTCTCAATCAGTAGGTGTTTTTAAAATTTCACCAATATTTTCAGAAAAAAAAAATCTTTATAATAAAAATGTGCTTTTCTATTGTCCTGCTATAGTTTGCTTATTTTATATCCAGATGAATTTTAATTAAGAAAATCATCTTGCTGTTTAAAAAGTTTCTTTTATGATGGTTACTCTGAAAGTTTTGCATTACAAGAAAAATACGGCTGATTAAAATTTTTATTTTTCTCAAAATATAATCACCTTTACACTCAATACATTTTTCCATCCTTTGAACCCAGGATATAAACATTTTTTCACTCATCTGGGCTCATGCTTTCAAGTACCCATAGGTAGCGTTTCACGGCAGTATCAGGGCTGTATGGTGGTTGTCCAAGCAACTGAATCTGATTTTCTTTTATAATCCATTGTTTTTAAAGCTTTGTGGGCTGTGGTATTGTCATGATGGAGAAAGACTCCTTTGATTCTAGTTTCATCACCTGTTATTATATCAAACATATGCTTTAAGGTACCTGAATCAAATTTTACCATCATTTCTTGGTACCAAGACACTCTGCTTTTTTTGATCCTCAGTTAACTCTTGAGGCACCCACTTGATGCAAAGCTTCCTCACTATTTTAAATCTTCATTCAATAATTTTCCACTTTTAAATGCCCTAAACCATGTAAAAACTGTTGTGTATGATGGATGTAAACTTGGAAATACCCATGTGTGATATTTGTTTGAAAACAGCCTTTTTAATTTAAATCCTTTTTTAAAATAGTAAAAATATTACTATCAGGAAAAGGACATCCTTAGAGTCAACAAAGGAACTTGTTTCAATCAGCCACAGCGGCCACATGGCATGGGTTTTGCCGCCCAAACTTGACCCACCATGCTGACCACTTGACCCACGCTCCACCATTACCACCCACCTACAGGTGGATTTCTCACATTGCAAAACTTTCAGAATACCAAATAGCTGTTCACACACGTGCAAATACTTTGGTTGAACCCAGCTCACCTGGTCAAATTCAAGTGTTGCTAAACTGTAGTGAGTTCCATCTCATGCTGTGGTGTTCCAGAAGTGGCAAGTCTTCTATCCAGAAGGTGGTCTTTCACAAGATGTCCCCCAATGAGACCCTCTTCCTGGGGAGCACCAGCCAAATTATGAAGGATGGTAGGAGACATGTTCTGTACCACCTTTCTCACCTCACACTGTGTGTGTGTGTGCGGCAGACATTTCAAATAGCTCCTTTGTACAGTTCCAGATCTGGGATTTCCCCGGACAAATTGATTTCTTTGATGTCACCTTTGACTCTGAGAATATCTTTGGCCAGTGCGGGGCTCTCGTGTTTGTCATTGATGGTCAGGTAGGTGTCTGTCTTCAGGAATAACCAACATGGCTTTAACCTCTATTATAACCTTGACACATCTAAATAATACTTTTAGAACTCTTCACATTGTTGGTATTTGAAATTTTGGCAATTCCAAGATTTGCTATATTTTTACAAAAACTTGGGGTAAGTTGTGATAGGACATACAATTCGGATTATAGATTAGAAACACAAGGTAATAAGACCAAATCTAAATAAATAGTGTATGATGTTTTGGTAACAATGCTGTTACTGAAACGTCACATACTATTTATTTATTTGGAAGTTTTCCTTGTATTGCGGTAAGTCATTAATTTTGTGTCAACATTGAGTGCTATATTAGCCAATAGCTTTCTTCATTTTATTTTAATCTCCTTATTTTAAAATCTCCCAAGAGAATCTTATGTAAGAATAAAATCTTTTAATATATAAAGGCTTTGTGTATGTGATATACAGCTCTGGGGTATATAAGATTGAACTTTTATGAATATTTAGTTATTTTCTAGACTTTTATAATGAGGAAAACATTTATTTTAAAAAATTGAACTGTGGATTCTATAGCAGGCAATATTTCATGGTGAGGGAAACAGCCTTGTTAAGAGACAATAGTTGACCCCAACAATGGTGCTGGCAGGATGACTATGAGGAAGCTCTAGACAAGCTGTACGCCACAGTGAGCCGGGCCTTCAAGGTGAACCCAGAAATTAGGTTTGAGGTGTTTATCCACAAGGTGGATGGACTGACGGAGGAGAACAAGATGGAGACCCAGCGGGACATCCAGCACCGAGTGCGGGAGGAACTACTGGTGGACTCGGAGTGCGGGGAGGGCCTCAACCTCAGGTTGCTACTTTGTAACATCTTTATATTTATATGGGAAATAATATAAAGAAAAATCTATTTATATATCTATTTTGTGCCTTATCAAGAAAAAATAGAAAAAGGGTCAGGTGTTGATATTAAAAATAAAATTGGCATTCCCTGACCGCTCACATGAACATTTCAGATGGCAAAGCATTACATGTTGTCTGTAGCCTTTTTTTATAGATCACCTAGAATCTGCTATAAATATGCCTCTGAACTTTTTTGTTGAAGTTTTCAAAGAATTTGTGGGGCAGAAAAAATGTGCTGAATGTGCTAGAAAATGTCCTAATCTATAATATATTTTAGCATGACTGTTTGGTAAATGCTATGATGCTCTTCTTAACAGCATCATGTCCCTTCACTATAGCACAGAAGGGTATTCCAGAAGGTTGTGTGTCCAGTTTCTACCTGACCAGTATCTATGACCACTCCATCTTTGAGGCATTCAGCAAGGTGGTACAGAAGTTGATCCCCCAGCTGCCAGCACTGGAGAACCTCCTCAACATCTTTATCTCAGTACGTTACACTGTCACATTATGATGTAAAACTTTGTTTAAAGTTGCCTACTGGGCATCAAGCCTGAAGGACATGAATTCGCACCCCCAATTTCTAAAAATAATATAAAATTACCAGCGGCCAACACAAATTAGTCTACCAGGATCTTGTCCATACCTTATATCTATCTATCAGTGGGTTGGGGAGATGTCAGCTGACCTAATGTACATGTAAAACATCAAGTATGTTTGCCATTCCAGCTCTCCTTGCCTATCTTTCTTCCTTGTTTATTCATTTTTTCTTTGTTTGCACACTATTTTTTTTATCACTTTCCTATCACATTCTTGAGATGAAACCTTACCACTCAATATTACATTAAATCTGAAAGTTTGTTAAATGACATAGAGTATATAATTAATGTCAAGTGTCTCTTTGTATACCAGGTCTATTAGTATGAAACGCGAAAATGGCTGCCAGAGGGCGCTGTGCAACTTTATTTGAAGCGACGGTGGCGCTGTTGAAGGCATTTTGTTTTTTGACTCACATGGCATCAGCATGCGTGGAGTTTTAGAAAAATTCAAATTGTGGAAAATTTCTGGAGCCCGTGGAAAATGGTGATTTCCGAGCCAAAAAGTGCCCATTTGCAGGAAGTTTTGTTGTTCGCCTTCAACTGGAAGTAAAGTGCCACTGAAGCCCACCGAATGCTCGAGGAAGTTCACGGCGACCACGCTCTGAGGAAATCGCAGTGTTACAAGTGGTTTAAAAAATTCCAAAGTGGCGATTTCGAACTTGATAATGAACCACGTGGAAAACCACACCAAAAGTTCGAGGACGCTGAACAGCAAGCTTTGTTGGATGAGGACAGTACCCAAACGCAGGAGAAACTCGCGAAACAGCTCCAGGTGTCTCAAGGTGCTGTTTCCCTACGTTTAAACAGCCTCAGAATGACCCAAAAGCTTTCCAGATGGGTCCCCCACGAGTTGAGCGAAAGGCAGCAAGAACGGCGTCTGGTAACCTGCGAAGGGCTGCTCGCCAGGCATGAAAAGAAGTCATTTTTGCACCGAATCGTAACTTCTGATGAGAAATCGATCCACTTCAGCAATCCTATGCGTCAAAAGTCGTGGGGCCTGCTCGGCCAATTTCCAAAACAGAAGCCTAGGCCCAATCGCTTAGGAAAAAAGGCAATGCTTTGCCTATGGTGGGACCAGACCGGCGTAGTATATTTCAAGCTCCTGAAACCTGGCGAAACGGTCAATACTAGTCGCTACGAACAACAAATGCACAGTTTGAGAGAGGCATTGAATTAAATAAGACCGGAATTGCGTGAAAAGCACAACAAGCTGATACTGCAGCATGACAACGCTCCAGCCCACAACGCTACAGTGGTCAAAACACCATAAAAGACTTGGGCTGGTAACTCTTACCCCACCCGCCGTACTCACCAGACTTAGCGCCGTCGGACTACCACCTTTTCACATCTTTAGGACACGCCCTAAAAAACCAGGAATTTTCAAACTCAGACATACTCCGCAAATGGCTTGTTGACTGGTTCGACTCAAAAGGAATAGAATTTTTCAGACAAGGAATTCGAAAATTGCCTGAAAGGTGGTCCGAGTGTATAGCTAATCAGGGCAATTACTTTGAATAAAAAATCTTTTGTTGTATGGAATTGGTGAACTTTTGAATTCACTGAAAATTTTCGCGTTTCATACTAATAGACCTGGTATACAGTAAAACTCCACAAATACGAACCTGGGATATTGCAAACCTTCCCTTATAATGAACCCAAGGCAATTCCATTCCATTGAGATTACCATCATTATGGTGAAATTTGCGATTTTAGCAATAGCAAACTCCCCCTTAAAACGAACCTAATTTTAAGTCCCAAAATAATAAAATCTATTTAAAATACTAGGTTTATAATGTGTGTGTGTGTGAACTTAAAATTGTTATTAATAGATTCTAAAATAACAAAATTTTGAGAATGCTTCGGCTCACAGATCGTGATTTCAAAACAATAAATTTAGGGACATTGTTTGTTCACATTTATGCTCTATTTTTGCCGCATGTTTTCTATACATTTTTACAGATTATAATTTTATTGAATAGAATATCTTTGCATTTGATAGGTTTGAAATAAATAAAAAATGTAAATGACTTCCAAAATAAAGAAAAAAAAAGCAAAGAAAGGCGTTCTAAAATACCAAAAGCTATTACTAGAAAAAAAGTTGTTATCAAAGCATTTCAAAGTGAAACAATGCAGGAAAAAAATTTACATGTTAAAATAAGAAAATGTTAACTTTTCTATTATAAGAGATAAAAATAGAAGGCTATTATAACTTGAGACAAAAACCCCTACTTTTGCCACGATCGTATGGGTTAGGATGAACCTTTAAAAAGCATTCTATATCTAACTTAACCTGGGCTTAAAAAATAAAAAGTTCAAATAATCTTAAAACCAGAAATGGTTTGAATAACAGGTTCAAGACCAAGCTAAATCTAGACTTCAGAAGAATATGTGGAAACTGGGAATGGAAGAAAAATACTTATTAATACCCTTTAAATACCAGCTCCCTGTCTCATAGGCCACAAACAAATCAGTTTATAAATTCTCGAAAACGGCTGCTACAGTTCTATTTTTACAACAGAAGCCTGGTTAGGTATATGACTCATTCAGGGTTTGCGGATATTCCCGCTGACAGACCACAATTTCACACTTTTTTGAAGGCGATTTTACCAATCGAGCTGGCGTATCAACATGTTTCGTGTCTAATTTTTTCAAATACTTTTGATTCAGGATACACAGAAATTTATTCCTTTGATGGAAATAACAATATTTTAGACAATTCTGATTATGAATGGGAGGATGTAACAAGATGATAGAGACCCACCAAATGTATCATTTTCCACTCATCAATGAAAAAACACCCAATTTCAAGTGAACCATTTTATAATTTCTCTTGATTTTTACAGAGTCTTTTGTAAACAAATAATTGAAGAAACAAATAAATGTGTACAACAAGAAATACCAAAAAAAATCGCCCTCATTTTGACACAAGTGGAACCAAGTTACAATAAATGAGTTCTATGCATTTCTTGGTATCATTTTGAACAGGGGAATGATTTTTATGTTCATAATTTCTGATTATTGATCTCAAGATTGGATTAACAACACACCATTCTTTGCAAAAATGCGTTTCACAAAATGATTTTCTCCAATTTTTCATGTTGCACCTCTATTCTACAATAATGACATCCTCAATGATTGCAACAAAAGGTTTAGAAATAGGAGTAATATATTCCTACCTTATTTACAAAATAAATGGTAGAAAATGGCCTTAGATCACTCTAAGGAATTAATGGAATGAATTAATTAGAGATCTTGTTTCTACCTATGATGACACTCAAAAGAATTCATGTGAGCTTACTCAATGATGAAGAAAGGTTAAACAACACGCTTCATGTACCAGATATTAACCTAAAACATGATTGAAGGGATTCTATAGTATATAGTGACCTCCTAACAGGGTGGTAGGAAAAAACCGTTTGCCTTTGTAGGGCCTGTACCATAAGACCATACATACCCCTTGGGAACTGTTTAAAAAATATCATACTTTGCAAGCAAACAAATAAAAAAATGTCCATATTGCTGCTTATTTTTGAGTGATATTTGTTAAATAATGTTTAATTGAACAATTGCCACCTAAATAATTTTATCTAAACATTCTCATGAATGCAAGATCTGTATTTACACTCTAATCTCTATTTACCCACATTTTAGGGCTAATATGCCTGGTGTTCAAAGGTAACTTTATTTGAAAAGGACAATTCATGAAGAGTGCTTTCAAACAAGGTATTAGGGACATTTTTGTAAAAGTAAATTTAGTATTATATAATATGATAAAGATGTTCTATAAAATACTCTTTTAATATGTAATTAATAACACTTTGCTTATGATTTGTCTGGATTTTAAATTATACATAGAGGTACAACAAGTAAGCTAATGATAAGTAGAACCTATCATCAAATGATTTCTTCTATTATTCAGCATTATGTATTTAATAGTTAATTTAGGGAATTAAAACAAAGTCCCTACTATTAAATAGCTGCCTTTTCCTGTGTGTATGGCTGTCCTTTAATTATTCACTCAAAAAATTTTGAAAAGTAAAAAAAAAATGTTAAACCATAGCTATAGTGAACCAAAAGCTCTGTCCCATTGGGTTTCACTATAGAGGGGTTTAACTGTATATTAAAGACATAGTTTATCATATTAAGATAAACTATTGGCAGTAACTCTATAGATTATATTAAAATGTAAATTGCATTTTTGAAATATTTTTTTATTTATTTAAATATTTTTTATAAACAACTCAATTTTCATACGGTCCAGTGGACCATGCACTCTGGAACTGACTGTCCTCAAAGTGTTAACACTCTCACATATTATACTACTAGCCGAATGACCCGGGCAACGCCCGTGTTTTACCCGATTGAATGTTTTGATTCAAATACTATTTGTTACAATTCTAAATTGGCGCCTTAATTAATTGCATATGTTAGTTAATAATTATAGCCTACCGCCCGCCATGCGCGCGCACAGGGAAGTCATGTGCTCGCCGGCAGGGGGGGGGGCAAAGGTGGCGTGACCGTAGCCAACCAATAAAAGCAAACGGTGACAGAGAGAGAGAGATGACTGATTAGGAGATGAGGAAAGACGCTCGTAACTGTATATAGTATGATTTCCTGGTCCCAGTTCCATATTTTGATTTTCTATTTATAATTCTCTCCTTTTGTTGCTGGTGGAAAAACCCCAGAATAGTAATTACTATTGGGAGTATAAATAAGTTTGTGCGGTTTTGATAAAGATGGCGCAACTAGTTTATTATTCCATTGTTTCATCTGGTAACACCATTATTTTGAAGTGTCATCATAAGGCTTCCTTTTTCAGTAACCGTCATTTCTCTGTAGTATAAACAACCTAGTTTCTGTTTGCTTCTAAAATGTCAACTTTTGTACCAAATAATGTGTTTTTGTGGAGAGTTTTACTTCATTACTTGAATATGAAGAAAAAAGCTGCAGAGAGTCATCATATTTTAGTTGAAGTTTATGGTGACCATGCAATAGCTGAACGAATGTGTCAGAAGTGGTTTGAATGGTTTAAAGTAGGAGTGGTATATTATGAGCTTCTACAACTGAATGAAAGAATCACATGGAAGGTCAACCAAAGACAATTAATGCGTTTGAGCCGAGCATTGTGAAAAAATGGCTGCAATATACCAATAGACACAACAAAGTTATTTTGCAAGATGATAATGCTCGGCCACATGCTGCAGCACCCGTCAAAATGTACTTAGAAACACTCAAATGGGAAGTCCAAACCCCACCCACCGTATAGTCCAGTCATTGCTCCTTCCAATTATTATCTCTTCTGATCAATGCAACATTGCCTGGCTGACCAGCACTTCTCCAATTATGATGAAGTCAAAAAATGGGTTGATGAATGGATAGCAGCCAAAGAACTGGCCTTTTTCAGCTTTGGGATCCGTCAATTGCCAGAAAGATAGGAAAAAGTAGTGGCTAGCGACAGACAATACTTCGAACATTGAATGCCTAACCAATTTTTCACAATAAAGCTTAAATTTTTGAAAAAAAAAAAAACCCCAGCACAAACTTATTTATACTCCTAATACCAAATATTACTTTATACATTAGAACCTCCCTTTGCGAACACTTGTGCTAGCAGACACCTCTAAACAAAGGACAGTTTTCATCATCAAAATATCTTCCACCTTTTATATTCTGTATTTTTAACTGTGTTTTTAAGGGTGTAACCTATTGAACACTTCAGTGTTTTCTTGCAGTACATCATCTAAGTGTGTTGTTGTGTATGTCCAGAACTCTGTCATAGAGAAAGCATTCCTGTTTGATGTAGTCAGCAAGATCTACATTGCAACAGACAGTTCTCCCGTTGACATGCAGTCCTACGAGCTCTGCTGTGACATGATAGATGTAGTCATTGACATCTCCTGCATCTATGGGTGAGCAACTTGCTTTTCTTCTTTTTAACCTTATTGCAAGAATAAATCTGCATGCCCTTAAAAGAGAGAGCAATAAAATTTTATATTTTAAAGAAATTTAAACTATTTTTAACGCATTATTTTCTAATGTCCTTACTGCAATGATAAAATGATGGGAGGGCCCGCCTCATTAGTGATAAACCCTCCCAGTAGTTTCGTCAGTTTAATCTACCCTAGTGAAAAGCAGTTCGACTTTTTCACTTACAAGTGTGCCAGGGCCCCGATTGGTTATTTGCACTTGCTGGTGGGGTTGGACTTTTGCAAGGTCGAAAACAAACAGTTTAGACCACTCATCCACTGACCCCCTTTTTATTCCTATAAAGAAACACATTTCAATTTTTCTTTATCCATATCAGCTCTCCCATTACATAATTGGGGCAGATTTTACTTTCTACAGAACTCTCAAATGCCTAGGACAACTGAGGTGTGATGGTAAGAGGAGGAGAATAGCATAAAGTGGTGTGGTCTCTCACTGACTTGCTCTATATTATATAGCAACTTGAAAGTTAGGTCATATTGATCACCACAGTAAATAGTTTTCATGTATAATTTTATTCTGGGTGAATGAATGACAATGAACTATTAACATTTATTGTAGGATTAAAACTCTTAAAATCACGATCATTAAAAAACAATAATAAACATTAAGAGGAGCCTCTTGTGTAAATTTCTTTAATACCGCAAGCTTTCGAACAAAACGTTCTTCAACGGGCGTGGATAGTAAAACCATCCACGCCCGTTTACTATCCACGCCCGTTGAAGAACGTTTTGTTCGAAAGCTTGCGGTATTAAAGAAATTTACACAAGAGGCTCCTCTTAATGTTTATTATTGTTTATTAACATTTATGTGATCCATTCTCTACTATAAGCTAGCTACCAGGCAGGTATTACAGGAAGGGGTGACATTGAGTGAGTGCAGTCTCCCTGAAGAAGGGGGAGGAGAGACAAGCCCGTTTGACTGCCAATCTGCCTCCGTCATCAAGCTCAACAACAGCACCGTGCTCTATCTCCGGGAGGTGAACCAGTTCCTCGCCCTTGTTTGTATCCTGAGGGAGGACAACTTTGAGAGGAGAGGTGAGACCATTATTTGGATAACATTCACTCTAACAATCTTATAAGACCTGATTTTTTTTGCATTTTATAACTAAAACAACTCTTTTCTTCAATCCTTTCATCACATAACTTGTTTGTTTCTTTATTGTTGCACATTAACTTCTCTTGGTGTTTAATATCCAAGTCTCTCCCTCCATCCGAGTTTAAAATGTCCTGAATCAACTAGCTAGCATTAATCCAGTCTCTCAATCTATAGTTCATTATCATCTTATATATATGTTCTTATTTTATTTAAAAATAAGAAATATACAATTAAAAGCACATAAATATACATATATATTCATTCCTCCTTTCAGTTAGTATTATAATATTAAGCCATTTATACACACAGGAATAATGTCACAAATGTCAAGTGGGGTGTGACAATAATAGCTTTACTATATTTGTTGACTCCTCGCAAGGTCTTCTTCCTTGATTTTTGCTGCATTCTCTTTTTTTTTTTTTTTTGCTTATCCCTAGTACACGTGGTACAGGCCATGATAATCATGGTGGGTAGTTAGTGACTGCTTTTTTACTGTAAGCGCACCACATGTCTACACATGTGAAAGCAGTTCGACTTGGCACTTACAAATGTGCCAGAGCCCCGTTTGGTTACTTGCACTCGCTGGTGGGGTTGGACTTTTGCACGAATCGGGGGGGTCATTGGAGCATTTTTTTTTTTTTAAACAGAAAAAAGTGTCCAATGCGGGAATCGAACCTGGGTCATAGTGGTTGAAAACCAAACGGTTTAACCAGCCTTCCATCGACCCCCCAATTCTCTACCTTTTGATTACTATTGTATTTTATTTATTTATTTTTTTTACTTGGATTTTACATTACTTAGGTTTTCTATTATTAACACTTGAATTTTTTAAAACACATTTGGAAATTCCTTTTTACATTTGGAGTTTACTTGATTTGTGAAACATAGAGTATGTGCTATAAAAATACATTAAACAACACCATACTTAAATTAATTGATCTTGAAAACGTCAAGAGTTTTAAATTTTAAAAATGTTTTCCCATGCACACACAGCTAGTAAATCTTTCCTACTCAGATGCTCAAACATATATTGATTTTTTAATCTGATATACTTTAACCATGTTATGATTTTGGCTTTCAGGATTCTGTCCAGAGCCCATTTCAGTTAATAGATTTTGCTTACCTTAAATTTGTTAAATACATTGAGTCACATATAGGATGGGGAGAGTACTGTATGTAATAAACCTTTCTTATTCTATTAAATAATTCCTTGCATCAATATTGAGTAAAATTAATCAGCCCTCCAGGGAAAAGTGTCTTTTCAAAACCCTTTACAGGGTAAAGCTGCTAAAAGGGCCCTGTAGAAGGGCGTCCGTGCCCGAAAGGTAGAGAATAATAAAAATGTTTTGAAAAGACACTTTTTCCTGGAAGTCTGATTAATTTTACTCAAACCTTTCTTATAATGTTCCCAGTTGTTATAGCCTGAAATTGGCCACTTCATGAATGAGGTCTGATTTACTTGAGATAACCAGTGTACACTACCTACTTTGATCCCAGAATAGCATTGTAATTAAGTTTTGTAAATATTTTAGTGGAGATGGGGTTCAATTGTCTACACATATGTTTCATAGATGTTTCTTTTATCATAGGGTTGAGATGGATTAATTTTTCTGGTGGCATCTTGGAACTTGTGCTTGACACAGCAACTCTGTTCTGGAACTTACTATTGATGCGCTCCCCGGTTTGGATAGTTGAAAAGGGAGGGTACACGATGTGACTTATTAAAGTCTCCTTACTTAAGTATATATATATATATATAGCAATTTAGGCCAACAACCCTATGTATATAACCCGCGGCAAGACCTTAATGTTGTATAATAGCAGCACAGCTGTCAGTGATGCACTATCGGCATATGTCTTTACATCATCACATGTAATACAATTTGTGCAAATAGGATAAATAAAATAAATAAAAAAGAAAAAGGGAAAAAAAAACTCTGTAATTGATTAAGAGTTGAGCTAAAGCAAGGATTGAGCATATAATATTGTCAGTACAGTGGTCTAAAGATGGAAACAACCGCGACACTATTATACAACTTCATCTGACAACCCACGAAATCGTTATTAAATTGGGCAATCTATAAAACACTGAAACACAGACACTCGCGGCAATGTATGTGGCCGGTAATTTATGGGAGACTTGATTATTAGTAACATTCCCTTCAAATAGGTAATAAACATACAACATTTTATTTAAACAGTTGGAATAGCACCCTAAGACAAATTATGTATGAAATAGGTAACAGAGGAGACAAGAAAATTTCTCTAGATATTTATTTAAATATCTTAAAATTTGGGAACATGTCTATACTGACGAGATATGCTATTTACATAGTAAAATTTAGATAGAGGTGACCTGAAGTTACTTTATAGCCCTTTAGGGCCCATGCGAAATCTAGGTTGGCTACTACACAAAAAAGGGGGGGGGGGGGCGCTAAGTCATAATGACAAATGGCTTACCTTTCTCGAAAGTGCGGCAAGGTCTGGTCTCCTCTACGTCTCAGGCCCGTCTAAAAATCGTCCTTCTCCATTTTTCTCCTTTTTTTTTTTTTTTTTTTTTTTTTCTGGTCACCTTTACCTAAATTTTTGGTGAGGGGAATATATGTACATATGAAACAACAGTTTCCAGCTCGGATGTCTCTGGATGTCTTCTTCTTTACCAGGCATCAGCTTTCGGCATGGAAGTCTGGTGTCACCAAGTGTCTAAGTTTCTGGGCAAAAAAAATGGTCTGTAAGTCTATGTGGGAGGGAAGCCATGTATCCATTTGATTTGATTATACATACGCCTTCTGTTGGGGTATGGTTACAAAAACGTGCCCCAACAATCCTCCCCCTGCCAAGTAATGGACAAATGCGTTTGTGCTATTCATTATTCATCTGCCTTTCATCAGTTACTATGAAAGCAGGCCCATTTCTAGCAAAATGCATTTTCCATTACTAGGTGAAGTCAGGTGTACCGAAACCTATAGGGAAGATAAGGCTAATCAAAATGATGGTATGCTATTCTAGATGTTTATTATTCCGAACATTAGTGGGCATTGTGCATCCTGGCAAAGGGTTTTTTTATGTGCTATTATTCTGTCAGAACACTGTTATCAAAATAGGTTATTAGGGACAGTCATATCATATGTATGGAAGTAAGCAAGGTCATCTGTCTTACCATTCATGGGTATATATACCACCCTTCCACTTTCTTCTTTGGTCTTGAGGAGTAGGCCTTCCTAGTGGTAAGTCCTCTCAACCCCATCCTTGCCTCTTGGGGTACTGGATTCATTGCTACCTTCTTTCTGCTAACAATACAGTTAGGACATTTCCCTATTACATATTATATATGAAAAATTGGGCGCCAAGAAGTCGTTTAGAAATAACTGACTAGTCCAACTCCTAAAACATGCCAGCATCTTTATTTTTGTACCAATCAAGACATTCGTGTGGTATAGTTATATATATATACAATCAAAGGAAAGGATAATTATAGTTAGCTGAAAGAAATATCTTGGTATATAATGATTAGCCTATGACATGATGACTTTTGCTAAATAAAAATTACAGAAAACAAATTATGTAAGTAATCATTAAATAAGGCACGGAATATGTAATGATAAAATGAATCCTTCCATGTTATATGATGAGTATAACATATATATTGAAGTAAAAAAAAAAAAAATATCATGTAGATAGTGATTAAATATGTTAAGATATAAGTGATAAAAATCATCCCATGATAGATGACAAAAGAAAACTACTACAAGATTATATATGGTGACAAAATATATATAATTAAATATTTAATATAAATATTAATATCATGAATGTCAAAATAAAATTGTTGAAATGAATAGTATATGACTATAATATAATATATATGATATAAAATAATAACATATTGAAAAAGAAAATGTAAACATAATATATATTTGTGCGCTGAAGGTTCAAGGTTTAGTATCTCAGTTAAGTTTTTCAATCTTATTCAGTCTGGAATCACGAGTTGGTCACTGGGTAATATTCGTCTATCCCGATCCTACTGGAGGGTGGGTTTTCTCTTATGTGTTAGATTCCTCTGTTACAAACTCTCAACTCAGATGGGTACGTCATTTGGAATCTTGGTTAAATGGAATATATCCCAGACCTCTATTAAACTACACAGTCCATTTAAATCTAGGGTGACAACCGTATGAAGAAAGCTCTCTGTTTGACAGAGAAACTAATCAACTTCTACTATTTTGTTTGTGGCTCCGTTTACCTTGCCTCTGGGGTGTGTACAGTTCAGCTACCTCCCCCTTCCAAGAAATTCATATTACTTTCATCTACTAATATACCCTCTATTCATTGACCTGAATCCTACAAATCTACATCTTATAAATTTGAATTTTATCAATCTGAAATTTTGGTTCTTTTACAAATTCCTTCAGAATTCTACTCCCTGTATAACTGCTCTTAATTCTACTGTCCTCAATACAACACTTCTAAAACTTTGACTCATTGGCTCGTTCTGGCGTCTCGTTCGCGGTCCCTATATTTAACTAATACTTCAAAATCTTATCCTATCATGAAACGAGTTTAAACTCGTTGAAGGTCCTAATAATTACTTATTTTGCCTCTCGAATCGGTCTTATACTCGAATTCATTCCAACAAAACGTATGGCAGGGCGAATCCTTTATTAGAAGAAACTTCCGCTAGCTATGGGGGATCAAACTGGTACCAAAAAAAATTCAATAGACGGAAACACTTCGTCTAGAATAACTGGGCAATCTCTGCCTACTTGCCAATCTTACAGGACCTCCCGTCTGCAACACCCTCGCTCCAGCCACGCTAAAAGCGTCGAAACTACGGTGTCAGATCGGTCACCCAAGGTCGCGCCGTTATACCCCAGGCTATACGGCATGGCTAAAACAAATCCCCCATCCTGCATAAAATTCAATCTATACCTCTTCGTTTCCTCTTGTGAGGAGGAGTTGAGTGGGAAATTCGGCTTGATCCCTGCCTTCCACTATCTCCAAGTCTGAGGGTCGGGATAGGGATCATTTATCCACAATCCTTAGAATTCAAGCTAAGCTAAGATAAAAGAAAATCAAAGGAAAATTATACCCCCTAACGAGGGACCTAACAAAAGGGAGCGAATATTTTCTAACTAGATAGAGTTGTAGTTGTCCTGTTTGAGGCTTCTCGGTCCTAACAAAATTCGAAATAAAAAATAAAATAAAATAAAATCGATCCTATTAAAGTCCTTAATCCTAATCTAATGTATTTTGGGCTCACAGTATAATAGTTTTTAACCTTCTACACATTCATTATTCCAATTCTTTCATACACCCTCCCCCCTATCATTCGCGGAATGCACTCATACTAAAGTTAAAAGCTGCTACAAAGGCCAAAATACTCGTTTATCAATATCAATAGATCCTAACAAATAATAACATATTTCAGGACACAATGTGAAATCAAATAAAATAATAAAACTAAAACAAATTGGGAACTAAAGCCCTATGTTACTCAAAAGAAATGCCTCTGTACAAGCTCTATATATACTAATACTTTATACTCGATAAATGATTGTTAACAATAATTGTTAACAATTCTAAATAATCTGGAAGCTAACCTACCTAAAAAAAAATCAGTGTAACTTCAAAAACTGCCCTTGCCTTGACACTAAGCGATTTTTCACGACAATTCTATAAAGACATACACAAATTATAATGGCGAATAAAGGACCATTAAACGTGACACCTCATAAAAGCGGGATTGAGTCACTCCCCTAGCCACCGTGGGTGAAGTCACTTTCTTCCTCGTGCGTCTGCCCCCTTTGCAGTAGTCCGACCTCAGCACTCTATTGAAAGATGGATTTATAGGGTTTACGATTCACTACCCAACACTAACATTCTCAAGTGCTTTCCAAGGATCGACTACGGTCTGGGCCTACTTAACTTCTACCCCTGGCTTAGGGTCCCTATACTTCATAACTTTACTCTGAAAGATTGACCTTTCATGTCCTCATTAGAAACCTATTTCAAAGCTACTACCTGAAGGCCAGGGATTATAGGGTTTCTGAATTACCCAACACAAGCCATAGGATGCCTATTAGGTTTGTTGTTTTAGACATAGCCCCCCTCTAAGTTGTGATTTCCTACACCTTCCTTCACCTATTACTCCTGATAATAACTAAAATTTCAGATTTACACTAAATAGTTAATTCACAATGGTATACATTATTCTCATTGGTCTTTGAAACTCGGGTTTTAACAAGAAATAGTTTGTATTAAAAAAAAAAAGGAATCCTAATGAAGTTCTACTTTAAAAAAAAAAAGAAAGGTTTAAAAAAAAAAAAAGGTTGAAATCTCTAAACTTCTCATTCTATCGAGCTGATTCTCCGTACACACTCCAAAATCCTAGTTAGAGGCGACAGTCTAAGCAGAATTTACACTGTGTGGGCCTTTTCACCCTTGTAGACCTGCGTAAAGTTAAACTGTTCACATTAACTCTGTCAACTTCCCCTCGTCTCATTACTTCTGAGTTCGCTCTGGTTGTCACCCCTTGTGGGATAAAATTGTAACATAACAATAAAAAGAAACTAAAATTTTCCTAAATCATATCCTGACAGGTTGTACAAGCTCTTCAAAACGGTGTGTCATATTAAAACAAGGTTGTGAGACAACTCTTAATTATATACTATACTAAAAATGAGGCTGAGCCAATTCTACACTAGGAGAACACGAAAACCCAAGATGTAGTTCTTGTAGTGAGCATGGAGCCCTATCACAAAACCCGAAGTGCAAGGAGGACAGAGTTTCCTGGTATTCCCTCTTATCTGGCACGACCGGTCGGGGTGAACAGTCGCGTCACGTGAAAGGAGGAAATATCTGAGTTCCCCCTTCTTGCTCTAACTGTTGGGTCGATTTGGCTCATGTAAATAGTAACTCTTATACTATATCTAAAATCTCTCATATAACTTATTAAATAAAACGGTATAAAATGGTGTTCTATACAAGGATAAGGTTGTGACAATTTTCTCTAAATGACACACTAATATTAAAACAAATTGTGAAGATCTTTAAAGGTGGCAACAAACACTACAGTAAGGTTGTGAGACGGTATTCTGCACAAAGACAAGGTTGAGACAAATAACACACAAACCCTGAAACATGGTGTTAAAGCTCCTTTCAACACTTAGCACTAGAACACATGTTAAAAAAAAAAAACTGCAAACTGTTTAAAGTTCACCATAACACTAAGACCTATTTAAAACTCTTTATCCAACCCTTTCCAATTCTTTCTCTTTCAACATTTTTCTGCATCTCTCTATCTCTTTCTCATCAACATTCAACGCTTTCTCACTCTTTTTATCACTTTCAACACCTCTTTCATCACCTCTCTCTCATCTCTCTTCCATCATTTTCTACACATTTCACTGCCTTTTCATCCCTCTGGTGTTTCCTCGAAACCCGTCATCGGGATCTGGATCCCGATCTATTATCACTCTTAATTTTGAACTACTCTATTCCAACAGCCTATGACCCTTAAGCTTTATAACTCCATATACACTCGGCGGGGTAGTTACCTTGTTAAGAAAACCTATAATGTCATAGATCATTTAGAGAGAGAACATAACGAATTTGTGCGAATAGTTTGCTTCAACTATTGATTGTAAGTCTATTAAACTCGTTCTCTTTAGGTTGGCTCGCTCATTAGTCTTCGATTTTTTTTTTTTTTATTCAATGGTCATATTGAGCCCACATGGGTGCTAAACGTAAACTGTATTAAAATGGTGTAGTTTTCTAGTTTTCGAATTATATGACAGTTAGAAAAAAAATTCTGGAAATATCTCGCACTGGCTACTATTAAAAATTGAATGGGGTACAACTCTGATCTTACAGGATACCTCATGGCTCATAGAATTGAATCGCTCATTTCTCACTAAAATATTCACACAGGGTATGGAGGTCTCCAGCGGTTCTATAGCTATTGGTCAACTAAATTAATTAATGGCAGGAATTGAAGTTAGTTTAAATGCTCATGTGCTGTTTTTGTCATGCGTCTTTATGTCATCTGCAAAGGAAAGTGTCGCCTCAAAGGACCTAATTCTGGGACTAACATCCGCTGCACATTTCAGGAAGGAGTGGTCGTCCATACAATAGCAAGATATCATTTTGCTGCCAATGTACAATGTTGAGCATTTTCCATGTCGTCATTTTGTCGATCCCCAATCTTCTATGGTGTTTCTTTAAGCATTTCTTGATATCGTTTAATGCTTTATGCGATCCCGCCCGGCATTCAATAAGTATTATTTGATCGTACCATCTCCAGGAGACCATCCCATTGCGGCCGAATCATTTCCACCCAACTTATAACGCCGTCCATATCGCGTAATTGAAATTAGTGTAAAACTCAAAGAATAAGACCTTAATCTCTTAATTCTTTACTAATTTCAGTTGGCTCAACATAAATCTTCTCAATTATTAATTTAGTACAGTGGCGTGACATGTCACACTTCTTCTAGTTCTTTCGCAAGCTCGATTAATCCCAGTGGAAACCCGTCCAGGCGTCAATCCCGTGCTAACCCGTCATGCATGACTTCAAATTTAGAAATTATTAGACCTGAATATTTGCAGTGGCATCTGCTTCCACTGAAAGTTTTTAAGACACAAGGCTGCCTCTTATCTTATTTAAATCACTGTCTTTACTCCCATATGCCTGTGTTAACTTTAACCATGACCTTATCAATTCTCAAAATTCTGCCTATCGAATATCCTGAGGATCAATGTTCTTCTTGTCTACGGCGGATTAGCACAATAATTGTTCTCTAGAGTTATCTGCGTCGAGTGGTCAGTCTGTACTACTAATTCTCCACTCTAACTCCAGGATTCCTTTATCTACTCAGGCTGTTCAAAAATTTTCAAGACAGTTGTTCAAATCCCCAATGATAATCTGCTAAATTTCGATAATTATTGGAATTCTCATTAAACAGAATAACTACACCTTTCTGACACAGAAATATCCAGCATCAAGATATAGCGCACCGTCCAATTTCTTTATTTCAAGACGGTGTCAAATTACAACTGAAGGAACATACTAAACATATAACTGGTTTAAATTTCATGTAATCTCATCATGCCTTCTGCTGGCAAATATTTACTGTAAAATTCAATACTATCAAGATGGTTTTATTTGTCTTCATCTAGAAAAAAAAAATGTTTCAGAAATAGAGTCTTGGAAATCTCTACTAAAGACAAAAATTATACATTTGTCAATTCAGGATAACCTTCCCTTGTCAGAGTGTATACAGCTGCCAAGCCAAAATACGCAGGGGAGACAGGAAGGAGAGTCAGCAATAGAATATATGAACATAGACGCAACGTTATTAATCAAGACAATAGGTCTCTAATTTTCCAATACTGTAAAGGAACATGTCACACTTTCGCATTAGGAGAACCTAGAATACATTACAATAACATAAACAGCAAATATCAAAGGCTTATAATTGATTTTCTATTATTCAGAAAACACAATAGCATTAATAGAAAATAGCCCCATAGACGTTTTACTTTGATATCAGAAATCAATGATAATATTAAGGTTTTGCCACAAACAATGTGAATCGTAAAAGACAGCGGCGAGAGATGCGGTATACACCGCCTCAACATAACTTTCATTGCCTGATAAAATGCCAGTGAAACGGAAAGCGTAAATTAAAATTCACGATTTATAATAGACTGTTAATCTCAGGATGCGTGGACTACTTCACCAATACTTAAAATAGTATGGCTTTTCATTAGGTATATATTTCTAAAGTATAGGGGAAGAAACATATACTAAATTCGAGCCCCGCGGCGGGTGACATTGATGCGCTCCCCGGTTTGGATAGTTGAAAAGGGAGGGTACACGATGTGACTTATTAAAGTCTCCTTACTTAAGTATATATATATATATATAGCAATTTAGGCCAACAACCCTATGTATATAACCCGCGGCAAGACCTTAATGTTGTATAATAGCAGCACAGCTGTCAGTGATGCACTATCGGCATATGTCTTTACATCATCACATGTAATACAATTTGTGCAAATAGGATAAATAAAATAAATAAAAAAGAAAAAGGGAAAAAAAAACTCTGTAATTGATTAAGAGTTGAGCTAAAGCAAGGATTGAGCATATAATATTGTCAGTACAGTGGTCTAAAGATGGAAACAACCGCGACACTATTATACAACTTCATCTGACAACCCACGAAATCGTTATTAAATTGGGCAATCTATAAAACACTGAAACACAGACACTCGCGGCAATGTATGTGGCCGGTAATTTATGGGAGACTTGATTATTAGTAACATTCCCTTCAAATAGGTAATAAACATACAACATTTTATTTAAACAGTTGGAATAGCACCCTAAGACAAATTATGTATGAAATAGGTAACAGAGGAGACAAGAAAATTTCTCTAGATATTTATTTAAATATCTTAAAATTTGGGAACATGTCTATACTGACGAGATATGCTATTTACATAGTAAAATTTAGATAGAGGTGACCTGAAGTTACTTTATAGCCCTTTAGGGCCCATGCGAAATCTAGGTTGGCTACTACACAAAAAAGGGGGGGGGGGCGCTAAGTCATAATGACAAATGGCTTACCTTTCTCGAAAGTGCGGCAAGGTCTGGTCTCCTCTACGTCTCAGGCCCGTCTAAAAATCGTCCTTCTCCATTTTTCTCCTTTTTTTTTTTTTTTTTTTTTTTTCTGGTCACCTTTACCTAAATTTTTGGTGAGGGGAATATATGTACATATGAAACAACAGTTTCCAGCTCGGATGTCTCTGGATGTCTTCTTCTTTACCAGGCATCAGCTTTCGGCATGGAAGTCTGGTGTCACCAAGTGTCTAAGTTTCTGGGCAAAAAAAATGGTCTGTAAGTCTATGTGGGAGGGAAGCCATGTATCCATTTGATTTGATTATACATACGCCTTCTGTTGGGGTATGGTTACAAAAACGTGCCCCAACACTATGATTTTATAAACTGGATTTATTGTATAAGCAGAGCACTTGTACAACACCTATAATCACTGAAAAGGCCAAGATTTCTTCCCCATTTAATGAATGTTGTATAGATTTATAATACTCTTAATCTCACAAATTCACATATCTCCAAACAAACCTTTAGAGCAATAACATGCCATCTATATACAAGAAATTAAAGCCCGAATGTTTCTATCACACATTAAACAAACCTCTACTGTCCTTACTGTGATGAAAAAAACATTGGGAGGGCTTGGCTCATCAGTGAACCTTCCCAGCAGTTTCACCAATTTAATCAACCAGACCGCTTCTTAAAGCTCTAATACTGTATTGGACAATTCTGTTTATATATGCAGTATTGAATTGGAAAAATCACTGGGAGGTTTCACTACTGATGAGCCAAACAATATTTTTTCCTCGCAGTAAGGACAGTAGAGGGTTATTTATATGTGTAAAAGAAACATTTGTGCTTTAAGGTTTTCATTTTTTTAACAAACCTTTGTCTCAATTCAAACTGCTAATAAAATGTGAAATAATTTTTGATTTGCTAGAGGGTATCATATAATGAAACTTCAATTGTATGCTATTTTCTCTCTCTCTCCCAATATCAAATTGGTAAGTTCAGCTCAACCTTATTGGGTGCTACTCAAAAAGATTAACCCAGATTGCCACATGTACAATAATGACGTATTTACACATTTACAAAAATGTTATTCAATTGATATCTTTGGTCCCCAGAATCTCAGGTTTCCTAGCCTGTTGGATATTTGAGTATTTTAAAATTTTTCTTCATTTTCACAATTTGGTAGAGAATCTGTTTTGGTTTTAGTTTTTCCTGTAGTTCCACTTGTAGTTGCAAGCTTCCATGTCAGTAGTGACTTTTTAAGATTTTTATAAAAATTGAATGCTTGTTTAAAATATTCATTAATATATTTTAGATGTCGAGATCATTTCTGATCATGTTTTAATGTTTTTTTTTTATGGGGTGCTTTTTGTGCTGTCATGAAAAATTGGAAGGCCATAAGGAAGCAATGGGGTTATTATTGATAAATAGATTGTTATTTTGCATTGCAAAGATACTTTTCTTTTTGTCCTATAAATAGAGCAAGTAGGGGCTGTGCAGCTGTCTTTGTAAAATTTATTGTATTCTGGATGTGTTTTTAGAAATTGGTGAAATGTTTGTAGTGATGCCCAGTGTTTTGTGTTTTCTATTTTTGAAAATAATAGCTTCAGTGTACCCATCATTTGTCACAAGAGCAGCACTTCAGATTATTTGGGTAAAAATCATGTACTGAACCTAATTTTTCAGCAGCAGCTGCATGCAGTGCTTCATGGCAGGGGCAATGCCATTTCATTGTATAACAAGGTATGGTGTTCAGTGGCTGGATGTGTCCAGGGCTGATTGACTACAACTTCCACTGTTTCCGCGATGCCATCCGCGAGGTGCTGGAGGTCCGGTACAACACAGTTGTAGGAGAGTCCAGTGTGGTACCCACCAACGGCTATCCAGAAATTAACTGAATAACTTATTTGATTGTTTTCCCCCTTTCTCCTTGATTTTTTTAATAATTGATTAATGTTTCTCTATCATGTGTCTCTCTACCTCTCCAACTTTCATAATATCATTGAATTTTCCTCTGAATTATTTTTACTTTAGAAAGACTCTGAGAGTTTAAAGTTGCCGCCGCCCCGCTGAGGTCATCATCTGAGTGAAGAAATCTCAAAGTAAGCTGAGGTGTGAACAAACCAACCCTTCTATCATTTGGTCCAACTCCAGGTAATACATGATGTTGTATATAGTTGAAAAAGGCTATTGAAGTTCTAATATTTTTTATAAAATAAAGCTATTTTAAACTGTGCTAAAGCTTGTTTTTTCTCTCCCTTATAACCTCAGTGCAATCAATTCAAAACTGAGCCAAGAATTTCATGTCTTAAATAAGATTGAATCTAAGTTGATTATTTAGCATCATTGGGACCAGCGGAGTCTGTGTGCTTTCTGTAAACATTTAATGTTCTTTGTCTACCATGACAAGGTTGCTGTTTGGAAGGATGTTCCATTGTAGACTGCTATATTATCATGAAAAGTCCTTATATATGTTGTTGTTTCTTATCCCCTTGTGTAAAGATTACACAAATTCCATGAGTTCAAGAATGATATAAACACAACCTTTGTGCACGGACACTCCTGCTAGTGGACACTTCTATAATAATGACACTTTTCATTATAAAAATTACCATTTTTTATCCCAACTAGCTGCTCTCTGGTACACCTCTCTCTAAAGGATAGTTTCCTCTGCAACTAGGTGTCCTTTAGAGAGAAATTCTAGGATGTACCTCAATAATCTCTTTTCTACAAAGTGAAAAATTATACATATAACTGAAAGTACTTGTCAAGTATTATCCCTCTTAAATAAAGATTTTTTTTTTTTTTTTTCATTTCCAGTTTTTATATTTTTTTCTGAAGTCTGAATTTCATTTTATTTTGAACCTGTCTTTCAAGCCATTGCTGGTTTAAAATCACCATAGTTCATGGTTAAAACATGGACCTCATATGTGCTGCATCATCGTTTTTGTTGCCTAGGTTAAACTAGTTAGATATAGAACACAGAGGATGCTAACTCATGATTGCGGCAAAAATAGGGGTTGATTCCCCATTGTAACAATTTGTAATAGCCTCTTATTTTTATCACTTATAGTAGATAAAAGTTATATTTTCTTAGTTTAGCATGTTCTGAAGTTTTTTTGCACATGTTGTTTCACTTTGAAAATGCATTGATAATGGCTTTTTATTTTAAATAGTGATAACTGATTTTTTTTAGAGCACCTTTGCTTTTTTTTTTATTTTGGAAACCATTTTTATTTATTTTCTATTTCAAATTTGACACACCAATACAAAGATATTAAATTAAAATTTTAATGTATAAATTTATATAGCACATGGCAAAAATAAAACATAGATGTAAACAAACAATGCTGCTATATTTATTGTTTTGAAATCACAATCTGCGAGCTGAAATATGCTCAAAATTTTGCTGTTTTATATTAATTGAAATTTTAATTTTCATATTAGCCTAGTATTCTTAAAGGGTAGTTTGTATTTTTTAAAAAATCTCATCTATCACATGACAATAGAATTTTCAATGGAATGAACCTCACCTTAAGTTTTCTATAAGGGAAGGTTCACTATATCCCAGTTTATTTCAGTGGGATTTTATTGTATAGTAGAGGATATTTTCATTGGATGTTGATGCTGGATCCCCTGGGCATTGATGATGGTACATAGATGGCACTGTAGCCGAGGTGCTGGATGTTGTTTAGGACCTGCACGTTCATCTCCAAGACAAATGCCACATCAACTGCATGCTGCTTGAAGAACCACACTTTTAGCACTCCTAGCACAAATGGCATTGCCGCGAGGGGTAACATGCAGAAGCTTATGACATAATTCTTGTTGCTCGAAAGGTAGTGAGTTTCTTGTAGAGAGTGAAGATCTCTAAGAGAGCTATTATTTTGCTGAGCAGGACGTGTAGCATTTTTCTTGCCCAGCAGTGATGGTGTCAGGCTTCAAGTGCTAACTGGATACGATGGCTTTGATTACCTTACCCTTTTTGATTCCCTCCAGTTCACCACTTGTCAAATTGCAGGTGGGCCTTGGTTTTACAAGTAATGTAATCCCGAAAGGATGCTTTTCCCTCCTGGCTGTTTGCTTGGTTGCCTTTGAACCAAAGCCTTTGCTTTGAAGACTGTTTTCAAACGTGAACTAATGGGTCATGTTTTTGCTGTCACTGGTATCAACGCTGCATTGTTGGAGAGGGGCGCTGTTTGGAATAATGGATATATCATCAAGGTAGAAACAAAGAGGGGAACTCTTGGGTGATTTATCCTTGTCTCAATCCGATAGTCAACAAATTTATAACTGGATGAATGCCATGTCGTTTGATCAAGGTCTTCTTTTTGGTTTATATAAATTCTACAAGGCCGCAGTCACTGTTCAGAGGAGATTAATTGAATCGCCGAATGCCGTGGTCCATTTGGATGAGGAAAGCGAAGACTAGAACGCAGCTGATTCCACACTCGCCTGTTCAGTGATTCGCTAACCTTGACGTATGCACAAAGGAACGTGTGGCCATTGGACATGCATCGGACCAGGGGGCTGTTGTTGGGTGCTGCGCTGCCTGGAGTATAGGAGCTCCATCTATTATTTCTTCCTGTGGTGAATCTGTATAAGACCGCTGGTCTTAATAAAGCTTTGTGTGTGTGTGGATATATCATCAAGATGGTGCTCTGTTCCCGAGAAGATGCCTCAGGAGCTGGGAACTCAGCTGTACCTTGGTGAGGTTGTAGCAGGCTTCGAGGACGGCTTGGGCAGGGCTGGTGGAGGGTACCCTAATTAACCTTGCGGTACAGCTGGTTGTCTTTGCCTTCCTCATCGGTCAGGTGAGGGCAGTTGGCTCATCGATGTCCCTGGCTCTTGCACTTGGAGCACTTCACACTATACCTAAAGTGTGCAAAAGAGATCATTCCTTTGGATTTGATGTCTATTCTTGATTGAAGTTTATGAATCCTTAGGTCTTCATTAAGAAATACAAAGACCTCCTTGCACCTAGAGGTCCAGGAATAGCTGTTTATCATTCTTATTGGCTGAGTGATGGATACCACTTTGAAATATGGTTTCATGGCCTTGGCAACATCCTTGTAGCTGCTGATGAAAGGCAGGTTCTCTATAGTGATTTTCTCTACCTTCTTCCTATAAGGATTTGTCTTTATCAAGGTGTTGCCAATGGTGAAGCTCTCTTCTACCTGGGCGGTCCACCTAATCTACACTTGCAAGTTCCACCATTATTTGTTAGACATTTTAATAAGTTTGGAAACCGAGCCTTTCCCCAACAGCACTTCCAAGGCCTTGACATATTCAAGGAGCCCGAAGTCCAGGCAGTGCTCAATGAAGCAGCACTGGTCGAATGTGGCAGCTTTCATCTAAGCTCTGCACTTGGACTTGTTGCTGCCTACTGGTGCGGAATTCTGTAGCCACATCTGTCTACCTAGAAACTTGATGTACCAGCCTTGGTTGACTTTTCTTTTGGTAGGGCTGGTAGTTGTTTGGGAGGCCATAAACTTTCCTCTTGAAACCTTGGGCTCTGAAAGACTTCCAAATGGATGTCATTTCCGAGGCTTCCACTTGCTCACCCCAAGCCTGTTGATTTTTCCAGCAGGGAGGTTTGTATTTATGATAGTTTTCCTTATTGTCTGGTCAACTTTCATGTGCCATTGAGTTTTCTGTTTTCGCGATAAATAGGCCATTTCATATTCTTTTACATCAAGAATTCCATCAGTCGATAGCTCATGACTTGTGCTTTCTGCCAATTTGGTGTATAATGATTGGATATTATCATATTCCTCTCTTTCACATCCCCCCCCCCCAAAAAAAATGTTGTCGCACAGCTGAGAAAGAGAGAGATTGAAACTACTTTTATTATATAAGATTACAATATATATATAATTTGTTGTTGACACACATTAAAATGTTATAAGCCAACTGAAATGTTGGTAAAATAAATGATATTTTGATCCAATATATGTCTTTTTAATTAAATTATATATATATTTTGAGGGCTGAAACAGGAAGAAACTCTCTTGATATCACAGTGAAAAAACTAACTTTAAAATTCTGGACTAGAATTCTGAAAATGGACGGCAGCAGGCTACCTTCAATATGTTTGGCACATTTGTGGGACATTTCAATTTCTTCAAAACAGAATATCGGACTGGTAAAAAGTATAACAGAGCTACTTAATAACACCGGCTTCTCATGGCTTGTTGGATGTACAGACTTCAATATTCTACAAAGATACATCCCCCTAATTATTAGAACGGCAACCGATCAGTCCTTGCAGCTCGATTATGTAAGAATAAGAAAATCAGTACTCTACTCTCACTATAAATACTTTCATTCATCACCTACAATGGAATGCTATCTGAATGACAATATCCCCCTAACCTTAAAGAGAATCATTGTACAAGTAAGAAGCCTTTTTGTAGTACAGAGAATTAATCATGTTTCACTATTGAAAACTAAGACCATAAAATGCACCTTATGCAACGGTGAATTTAGTCTCGATTTTCCACACTACATGTTCTACTGTACGGCAACGGAAGAAGAAAGAGAAATTCTTCGTCAAGAGACCGGCTATAATAGCAATTCGCCCTATGTTTTAATGGCAAAAGTCGTAAAATCCAGACCCTTTGCATTCGCTTTTTATAAATGCTGGAAATCAGCTCAATCAAAATATTTAGCACAGACACCGGATCCAACTCGATAATTGGTCGAGGCCAATACCCAATACTTGTATATAACTACGATGCTAATCTGTTATTTATTTATTTTGTCCTACAGAGAGAATCCTGTATGCACGTGTGCCCAATAAAGGCTATTGTTTTTGTTGTTGTAATTAAATTATATATATATAATATATATCAAATTTTAAAATATATTTATATTTATTTATATATACACATATATATATTTTTTAAATAGAGCAATCCATAAATAAAAAGACATATATTGGATCAAAATATCATTTATTTTACCAATATTTCAGTTGGCTGAATGCCAACCTTTAAGGTATTATAACATTTTAGTGGGGGGCGCGCTGAGTTTGTTGTTGACACACATTAAAATGTTATAATACCTTGATAAAGGTTGGGGTTCAGCCAACTGAAATATTGGTAAAATAAATGATATTTTGATCCAATATATGACTTTTTATTTAAACATATATTTATGAAAAAGGCATCTCCTTATCGTGCAACTGAAAGTTGCTGATGGCTTGCGCCATCTATCGAAATAAGTATCAACTATTCTCGTTGATTTTTAATTATTCCAGAATTGGCCGAATACCCATTCTTGATTAACCCATTCTTTGGAAGACAGAAATAGCATAAACCGAAAGATCGATATACCGGACATGTACACACAATTTAGATGCTCCTAGAATAGGAACCTCTATGTATATATGAACTTCAGTGAAATGTCTTCATTCATAATGCAATAGCCGAATATTTATTTTGTATATATAGATATTTACTTTTCACTCTATTTATTCATTTATTTTAATTAGTATTGTACGATATTTATTTGCATACATTACATTTTCATTTGGATGATTTTCGCCCGAGGAGATTGTGAGACGCTCGTGTCTCAAGTGTAACGCGCGGCTTGCCGTGAAAAGGGATGAGATCCTAGAAAAAGATGGTCGTTTAGCCCATCGAAATATCGGAGATAAAAGATTATTTTTTGAATCCAAGATGTGCCCTTTATGAACATATATATTTATATAACTAAATGTTAATTTAGCCTGTTCCTTTACCTTAAATTCCCATTTCTTGATTTTTCAAGAAGCCTATGGGACCAAAATATTTTGGTCGTAGAGGTACAGCCTGTACAATGCTGACAAGGGCCAACAGCCCGAAACGCGTTCATGGTTGGCTTTTCTTAATTTATCAAGAAAATGGGTTGGCCAAATATCAGGGAACAGGCTAAATCAATGTTTAGTTGATTTCTGCTTCACTAGATGGTGAGTGTGGTCAGGTTATGTCTTTTTTGATTTTAATACCAACACCTGACCATTTTTATCATTATTTTTAGTTATTTTTTCACACCACACACACACATATATTAGATAATAAAAAGGCATAAATCTTTTATTAAATCTAATATATACCTTTTTTTTTATCTAATGAATTAAATATGGATTGCTCTATTTTCAAAACACACATATATATATTAAAAATAATGAAGGCATATCCTGACCAAAAGCACATGTGCTTTGGTGTCTTCCATCGGAGGAAAGAATCCGCCTCTAAAAGACTGAGAGTTCTTTCCTACAAAGTGGGCAGGTTGTGGCTGGTATTGTTCAACTCAACACAAGATGGTAGCCTTCACCACACTTGTGATCTTTGCTTTGAGATGATGGTCAACGCAAAAGAGAATCAGATCCAGGGGCAGGAGGCCAAAACCTCCCAGAACAGGGGTCGCACAGGTCAGCAATTCCAATATTATATTAAAAATGAAGAGACATTTAACTATATATTTTTATTTCAAAAATGAGGATCTTTCGGAATAGTTTCCTTCAACTGCTCAAAAGTATAAAGCTATTCTAATATCTCTATTAACTTTAGCTATTATAATAAGCTAATTCTAAAATAGCTTATTTTAATTTTTTTTTTAGCAGATAGGTAAACTATATTCCAAAAGCTCTTCATTTTTGAATAAAAATAAATAGCGTGTTAAATTTATCTGAATATATAATATAAAAAAGGGATATATATAATTTTGAATCTATTCTAAGAATTATAATATTCACTTCGCTGGACCCACAGGTTGTATGCTTTGGACAAGGTTGTCATGATGAGATATAGTGTGGAGGGCTAACCTGATTGCGATGCCTGCGTTGTGCCCTGAGAAGCAGTTGGAACGGCCCAGGAGATGGAGCAGAGCACATTCATGGTTGGGGCTCACAATGCAGGCAGCCCTCCAAGCAGGCATGCCGTGTCTGGCGCACGGTCAGGCTAGTGAAGCAGGTACCCACATGATAGCTAGAACTGGCGTTTTCCTGCAGTAGACGCTGGCAAAGGGTTCCATGTGTCATGTGCATAGGAGCGTTGAGCGCACTAGGGCAAGGAAACCATTGGAGAAAACTCAGACTGTCGCCCAGAGCTTAAGAGCCAGTAGATCTGGTGGTCGCAGGAACCTGTTGTCGCCTCGAAGACACATGGACTTCAGGCTAGCGGGGTACAGATTCCAGTGGTACAGCTCAAGGATACAAGAGGTGGCCTCCAAAAATCTCATCAGCCTTCCATTCCTCGGAGAGGAGCCATTGAAGACTAGCTAAGAGTAGCCATTGGCGGCTCCGTGCAGAGAGGTCTGGACCCCCTTCAGGAAGGCAAGCCGAAGCTGACCCTCGATGTCCAGCAGGCCAACACCGACCTCGGAGCCTGGACGCGCCAGGAAGCCTCCGGTAGACTCTGCTCCTCCTCCACACAACACACGTTAGTTGCGCTTTCAGCTGGCTGATGGAACGTACCAGTGGAGGTGGTGCAGGATTGAAACCAGGACTGGGTGAAAAGACACCACCTTGCGATGTCTCGCTTCAGCAGTCCCATCAGGTCGGAGGACTGAGAAACGACGGCCCTCCCGAAAGTGATCGTGCAGTTCAGACAGTCAGCGACTCAGAGGGCCAGGAGATTTTCAACGAAAAATCCCTCCAATGCTTCCAGTAACCGCATTAGAGCTTGCAGCTCAGGCCAAGGTTGACAGCCATCCTGGAGACCATGCGGAACTTTTCGAAGATCAGGGGCACGAGCTTAAATTGAGCGTTGTCCTCGATCAAGAGCATGCTGTCACCCGAATAGGCGACCACACACCCCCGGCCTAAGATCCTCTCGAGGCACCGTAATAGAGCCCCAACAATGTTGTTGAAATTGGCGGCCCAGAGGCGGCAATTCTGCTTCACCCTGTTGAGAAGGAGAAAGGCCTGGGTGTGGATATTTCAGACCCGGATGGCGGCGTCTGCTTCTTCATAGAGGTCATCAATTCACCTGAGGAAGGACAGATGGCAGGCCCAGCTTCTACTCCAAGGCCAACAGGTAGCTCCTGCTCAGGCTGTCGAGCGCTGACTTCAGGTCCAGAGTGATGACAGCCAGCGGCGTGTCATGTCTTGCTGCCCAGAAGACTTTGTAGGGCACCCGCGCAATGTTCCAAGAGGATGACCTTGCCGGAACGGCTGTAATTACGGCGCAATTACGCCGATGAGGATCCAGTAGTAGGTCATTAGGATGCTGGTTGGACGAAATGCTTGTAGTGACCCGGACCACCGTGCGACTCAGCAGCAGGATAACCATGTTGCGTCTCGAAAGTCGTTGCGTTTCGAAGGTGGAGACTTTCGAGACTCAACATAGTTATCCTGCTGTCCGGGTCTCACGGTGGTCCGGGCATCGTCCAACCAGCCTCTTAACAACCTACTACAGGATCTTCATCGGCGTGTTTATGGGTCGTTCTGCGCCGTAATCGCGGCTGTTACGCAAGGCCCCGCAAAGTTGAGAAACTTTGATAATGAAAATAATTCAATATTATGAGAATCTTTGAAAGATTTTCCAGAGAACTTAGGAGAAAAAATCTCCAAAGGTATTGACAAACTTTCAGGGTAATTCGTCCCATCCCAAGGCACGGCCATTTGTTTGGGAGGCTTAGATGGCTGTCGCAATCTGGTCGCGGGAGATTTCGGCGAGAAAGAGCTGGCCCACTCGTTGAACTCCAGGAGGGTCACATTCTTGAGTTAGTCGGCGATGACTTCAGCCGAGCTAAAAGCTTTGGCAAAGCGACAGCTCAAGAGTTCTATAAGCAAAAGCTTTAGCTGGCTCCTGGAGATGACGTTGCCGTCGTCGTCAGTGTAGGTGGAAGGTGAGCGACGTCTGGGGAGGAAACGCCCGAGGTCCGACAAGGAAGGATAGTCGGAGCGAAGCGTGTCTTCTTCCAGTCTCCGCCTCAGGAAGTGGATTGCTCTCTCGCTCTATGTAATAACCGCCAGATTCAGCGAAGGCAGGTGCATCACCGGAACCCGATTTTTGATCCCGGTTCAATGGTTTCACAGCATCGGGAATGAAAGATTAGCTAAGCCTTCCGAGGTTTCATTGATGGACGTTTCCATTCGATCGATGAACAGGTCTGACCGTATTAACTTGCGATATAGGGAAGTCTTGTAGGAGCGTGCTCTTTCACTTGGATCAGGACAGTACGGTGGCCGAGTAGGCTCAGTTCATAGTTTGGCATTGGGTAACGCGGTCGCACAAGCCTGATGGAAAAAAGACGGATTCTTCTTAGACGACGCGTTTCGAATCGACTTCCGATAATGGTGACCCTGGTGTGCTCAAGCGCAGCGTCGACGAGGTCGGCTTGGTCCAAAACAACCTCGAGGGCTTCGATGAAAGCTCCGAACTCGATGCCAGGTCTTTTGGCGACTCCTCGGAGATGTTTAAATCACAGAGGATCCTCCCATCTTCATACACCAGAGCTCCGAAGTTCTGCAGCTGGCGGCACCGCTTTT
Organism: Cordylochernes scorpioides; assembly: GCA_030710605.1. NCBI lineage: Eukaryota > Metazoa > Arthropoda > Arachnida > Pseudoscorpiones > Chernetidae > Cordylochernes > Cordylochernes scorpioides. The sequence continues at coordinate 124,539,205 of CP092867.1, forward strand.
CAGGAACTGAGAGACGTTAATGTTGACGCACGTCATGCAGACTCCCCGAACAGTGAGGTTGACGACATAAACCTTGCCAGGCCAAAGGATCTGCTGTCGATGTACAACGGCACCGGTCGTGTAAACGCAGAGCGAGGCCTGATCCCATTACATCATCCCGGGACATTACGTTGGTCTCCTGCAGGAAGCAGATGTCATCTTCATGTTCCTTTCGAAAACAGAAAATCTAGATTCTACGGTAAAGAGCGGCAATGCCGCGCACGTTCAGGGTTGTAACACAGAAGCTCATTTATAATAGAATGCCGAGCAGAGTTTCTGGCGCGTGGCAGCTTCTTATACAGGATGTTGCTGGTGTCCTCTGTCAGAGCCATTAGCGCCGTGGCCAAGGTGTCGACGGCCTGTCTCTGCTAGACGTTGGAGTTGGCCAGAAGATTTTCCATGATGCCATTGTTAGTAAATGCTTAGAGAAGTTATTCTCTCTACAAGCCCAGCTGCTTGGCGCTGGTGATGGCCGCAGATGCTTTATCGCTCTTCTTCTTCTTTTTTAAATTTAATAAAACTTTGATATATTTTTAGGTTCGCCTGTACATTATAAAGAAGTGGCTAATATTGATCCTATAAAAACATATATAAAATGAATCTTTAATTGATAAGACACAATTTGGATTATAGATTATAAATGCAAGGTAATAAGACCAAATCCAAATAAATAAATAGTGTGTGACGTTTCGGTAACAACGCTGTTACCGAAACGTCACACACTATTTATTTATTTGGATTTGGTCTTATTACCTTGTGTTTGAATCTTTAATTAAAAAGGCATATATTGGATCAAAATATCATTTATTTTACCAATAATGCGAATAAACACTGCACGTAAAATTGTATATAGCTAAAAGGTTATTAGGTCGAAAATAAAATGTAAATATCTTTATTTTTATTTTATTTAATTTCCACACACAGAGCTATTATTGATGAAGAATGGTGGCCAAGTCCATATTACTTCCAGTAGAGCACCACCGACTGTGTGATACAGGAACCATGTAATATAATGCTAGAGGGACTGAGTTAAACGCCTAAACCTTGCACGAATGCCCCAGCACTACCGTGAGCACTGCTTTTGTGTAGAGGAAAAACTAATCTGACCTAACTTAATCCAACTACTGTGCCATTACCAGGAGTATCCAGGTCTTTGAGCGGTCTCTCATGGGAGGTTTTGCTATATTGGAATTTGCGCTCTTTTCTTAAAATGCAAAATAATGTTTGGCTTTGTCTATTTTCCCCCACAGAATGAAACAGAGAGAGGGAGCAGAGTAAGACTGAACGCTTCATGAATTCCCCAATAGAATTATTGGTCTTTAACTTGGAGTAGCAAACCCTTGACCAAAACTTGGGCTGGAGGCCAGTCGAATGTCATTAATGTGCCTGGAATCTTGCCATCTTCAACTGAACAAAGGAACAATGGCACAAAAAAATAAACATTTTATTTGTAAAAATTATATAAAATGTAAAAAATTCAAGAAAATAAAATGAGACTTTGACCTGAACCTGGATGGGGGAAAAGGGATGGCCGAGAAGCGATATGTGTGCAGTTTCGGCTGCGACGTTAACTTGCTGACGAGCCAAGAGGAAACGCAACACCAGCGACGCTGCCCTCACATCCAAATCCGCTGCCCACAGTGTGAGCAATCGGTGGTGCGCAAGGACCTCGCCAAGCACCTCACGGAGGCTTGCGAGTACCGCACGGAGGAGTGTCCGTACTGTTGCAAGGACTTTCTTGTGAAGGAAATGTCACCGCATCAGGAGTTCTGTCCGCAGAAACCTATTGACTGCGAGTATTGCAACGAAAAGCTAATGCTGAAAGAACGCAGCAATCATCTAGAGGTTTGCGCTCAGATGCCACGGCCCTGTCTGATGAACGACCTCGGGTGCGACTTCCGCGCGCCGCTCGAGATCCTGGGTCAGCACATGAACGACCTGCAGCTCCACTACATGCTCATGTGCAACCTCGTACGGGACATGCGCACCGAGAACCACGAACTTCGTGAGGATATCCGCCAGATCAAGAAAATCAGTCAACAGACTGAAGACAACGCGATGGTGAAGGCAGTGCTCGAGGGATTCAGATTAGAAACTGCAAAGCTGAACGAAGAGATGAAGCATCTTTTCAACCAGGTAGAGGTATTGACTGAGAGCAACTTGAAAAAAGACGAAAGAATCAACCATTTAGGTACGAAAATTGATGGACTGAAAGCCATGCTGAATATGAAGAAAGAGAAGTTATTCACAAGCGGCGTGAAGGAGCAGCGGAAGTTCAATGACGACCTCGAGCTGAAGATCAATCCCTCGATGCAGAGGATGTGCAACAGAATGGCCGATCAGACAGACCTAAAACTTGACCTCACGGAAGATTGCGAAGTTTGGGTCGAGGATAAGACCCTGGATGAAATCAAGAAGATCCTAGCCAAACAGCTCTTTCCTCACAAGGATGAAAAAAGAATCTTAATCACAGTTATCTATCCGGAGAAGGACTTGAACGAGGCTTGGGACGACGTGAGGGAACTGGGCGACTACACCATCAACGGGGCGGTGTACCGGTGCACCATGGTGCAGCGAGAGACTCAGACGGGGGGTGGCAGACGGCTGGAACTGGGGCTACACCAGGTGTCTGTCCAGCAGCGCTGGCCTCCCCCGCACGTATCGCGGGCGCTGCTCTGTGTGTTGGACCTGCTGGATTCGCGCGTGCTATTCTACACCGTGAAGCGAGGCAGTTTGGGTGACAGCAAGCCCTACCCTGGCATGAAGGCCATGGCTTTCGGCAGCTTCTATCTGTCGCGGGAGCAACTGGCGCAATTCGTTGGCCTCTCCACCAGCAATCATGTCAGCTGTGCCTTTATCCTCTTCTCTATCCCTGCATGACACTCCTGTAACACGTCTACTTTCAGATAAATCAAATTGGTCGATAATAAAGCCGTTCTAACTCAAGCTTACTTGCCCCACGTAATACTAGAATTCCCTATTAGATCATCTCCAAAACAGTCCAAAATTTATTTACTAAACCTTTTAAAAGACTTAATAGAATTTTTTAAAATTGATTTTGGAAAAGTGTCAAAAATATATATAGCTTTCAAATAAAATTGCGGATTTGTTGTTTTTGGTAAAGTTCAACCGCATAATCACAGGCCCGTGGCACCTTCTAACAGCAAAGTCGACAACTGGTCTCTGTACTCTAGCTTCTTATTTTCAAACAAGTTTGCATAACGACGTTGTTTCTATCCCGTCGTTCCGACGAAAACAAAAATAGTTTGACATTATATTCGAATCTTTGTGTAAATGGAAAAATAAATAGATGATTTTACTAATTATAAAATAATTTTTATTCTCTAATAAAATATCTGAATTCTTTCCTTAATTCCAAATAATAATTTATTTGTTAAAATGCGGCTCCTTCCCATATGCAGGCATTAAAAAAGAAAGTTAACAATAGAGAGCAATGGTGAAACTTCCTGGTGGATATTTCCTTGTATGAGAACACGCAGGTCTGACGATTCTATCCTCTAGAAGTCAGTTTGGATCGCACAGCTCTCTCTGCCTGCCGTTGCTGAGCCGAGCCTGGGATCCATCCTGCATCACCTCTGCGGCGCTACGTCCCACCTGAAACCACCAGTTCTACTGAAGTTTTGTTCTTTCTTTGGAGAAAGGAGACTGCTGAGACTCTGAGAGGCCGCGTTCAGAGTCTGTGAGCTCGATCACCGGATTCCTCTCCCCGCCATCCTGAGGGCCCTGCATCTCCTGCTGGCCTACAGGCTACAAATGACCGTTCGATGACCTCTCCGATGATGCCATACTCTGGCGCTTAACGTGTGCTGCGCGTCTGTACGCTCAGTACCTAGCGGTCTTCTGCCAGCGCCTGTGCCAGATCCATCTATCGAGAGGAGCGCGAGGCGGAGACCATCGTCTTGCGGGAGGTCAGCGACGCTCGTTATTCTCCTCATCAGTTAGAACGTGCGCCGAGTACTGGACTCAGCACGGCTGCAAGCGTATACTGTTGGAGAGCTGGCGGCGCGGTGGACATCCACTATGGATATGCCCGCCCTTTCCTTTGGCCGAAATGCATCGCAACTGCCTCTCGGGGCACGGCGCAGTTGTCGCCTTACGGCTGACCCTCCACGCCCTACCACATCCTGACCATCTTGTTTCGAGGCGTGCCAACTATGCCACCTGTGGGTCCAGATACGGGTCGCACACACAACAGATATTGGAGCTGCCGAGCCGTGGAGGTGTTCGCTTCCTGCTGAGGTGGCCCTGGATCTACAGGCATGGCTCTTCGGCGTAGGCATCTATCCAGAGGCAATGAAAACTACAGCTGTAGTGAAGGTTACCATCTACAAGTAGAACTTTAGGCTTGAGGTGGGTAATTCCAGTTACCCCATCGACCTGCCCACTATTTGGGAAAGAACTCTTGCAGTCCACCAGTATCGGAATCATTCCCGCGGTGGAAGCTACCAACAAGACTATATATAATTTATACATAGGAATATTGAGATGCTTTTTTCATTTTGTATATTTATCATATTCTATTTATACAGATATATTCATCCAACTATAACACAACAAAGCGCGATGTCCTCTAAGGACATTGGCACCCACTTACACGCATGCCCACAACTATTCACACAATTGTCACTATTCAACAACTCCAGAAACAATTCCAGACACATGTACACTTGCTGATCAAAGTTCGCACTTTCCGATACAATTTTCAACACTTCTGCAACATTATAAACACATATTCAAACAAAACAAGTTCGCAGTCCCAAACCTCTATACCCCCCCCTGTAAAAATCCTTACTATATCCGATAAAATAATAGCCTGCGTCCATATTGAGTTCAGATTTGCGACCAGCATTCGCTCTCAGTTCCAGAAAATGCTAATAGCGACATCACCGAGCCTTCGTTCTCACCCTACTCTAGGTCACCAAAAGGGACAAAACCAGAAGGTTTTGTATTGACTTTAGGAAGGTGAACGAAATCATCAGCGCCCCGATATCCATATCCTTCCACTAGAATAAAACATTTTAGATAGGCTTGCCGACGCCATATACTTCCCAACACTCGAGGTGTTATCTGCGTTCTGGCAGTACCTATACATTCCGAGCCTTACTAGCCTTCGTCACCCTCGAAGAGTTGTATCAATTTAAGCGACTCCCCTTTGGTCTTCGAACGGCCCCACAAGTTTATGAAAGATCTATCAATCAGGTCTTGTAACGTCATGGACTTATGTTGCCAGAGTTTCCCTCTCAATATCCCATCTGGAGTCGCCAAAAATAAATACGCCCTCCCGTTTTCTGTTTAAACGACAGCGTAATATCCTCCCCTCACCTTCGTTTATTTGTGTCGATTTTTCTCTTCCTCTGAAACCTAACCTTTCTCGCTACGCAGAGGAGGGCTAGATGTTAGCACCGAGCGAGTCGGAGACAGCCCACGGGACAGAGGTGGAGGTCATGGGCTGGATGCCCGATACAGAGGCAAGGAGGGTGAACAAGAAGCGGCCTGCGTAGATGAATGGAAACACGCTATGGCTAATTCTCTGAGCTGACCCCGGGCGGTGGTCTCTTTTTAATTGTCTGCAAAACCACGGGGGGGGGGGGGGGGTCACTCTTTTGCTGTTTTTATTATGACGTCATCATTTTGAGTTTGAATATATAATTGACACAGTTAATGAGGAGAAAACATATTGAATATTTATAGGAATCTTACATTGGAGACTAAAACGAACCTTTCCTTGGTATGACCTAACATACAGTATACAAATAGGGATGATACAGATATAATGAGATATGGTCTATAATACGAAATATGGGGGGTGGTGCATTTTAAATAATAGAAAGGGTATTATCTTAAACTATAATGAATATAACTTGACTAATTAAAATAAATGAGCTATATTACAAATTAAATATACTACATTATATAGTAGAATAATTCTTCCTGGAGTAAACTTATACGATAATAACAAGGCGAAGGAAGACGAGTATCTTTATTGGTGCATAAGAGCGAGCTTTCGGGAAAAATCCCTTCGACGGTCAAGATATAACGACACTGTGAGCGATATCGATGGCTGTAGCGAATATATACACATATTAATTTACATAAATATAGAAAAAAGCATGCAAATGAACAATTTAACTATTTGTAAAAAAGTGAGAAGTAAAAATAAAAATAAAGATGAAATAAAAATCCTATAGGGTAATAGAAGAGATGCCAAAACATCAGCTGATGGGAAGAAATATCAGTGAGGCACAGTATATGGCTGCAATGGAATATCCAGTATACAAAAGAGAAATCCACACATAAAGGCCAGGAGAGCTCACTATGCGTCAGGGAGGGCGACCTTTCACAGCTAAATACAAGGGGGAAGTTTAAATAAAGGACAGGAGAGGATGATAGGCTTCAGGAAGTTCTATTTTTCTATTGATGCTGTTTAGTTTGTGGGATACTATTGATTCTAAAATGAGTCTTTGGTGCAAGATATGTATGTGGCTGTAATGTATGGTGGGGTTGTTGATGTTGAAAGTGTGGCCTGTGGTCTGCATATGTTGATAAATAAGGGACTTGGTATCTTGACGGGAAATATTGCGGGAATGTTCAGTCATCCTGATGGATACAGATCTACCCGTCTCACCAACGTAAGTGGCAGGGCACTGTTCGCATGAGACGGAGTAGACTGCACCCACAGAACGAAGGGGGGCAGGGGGAGCTGAGCTCAGCTCCCCCTGCCCCCCTTCGTTCTGTGGGTGCAGTCTACTCCGTCTCATGCGAACAGTGCCCTGCCACTTACGTTGGTGAGACGGGTAGATCTGTATCCATCAGGATGACTGAACATTCCCGCAATATTTCCCGTCAAGATACCAAGTCCCTTATTTATCAACATATGCAGACCACAGGCCACACTTTCAACATCAACAACCCCACCATACATTACAGCCACATACATATCTTGCACCAAAGACTCATTTTAGAATCAATAGTATCCCACAAACTAAACAGCATCAATAGAAAAATAGAACTTCCTGAAGCCTATCATCCTCTCCTGTCCTTTATTTAAACTTCCCCCTTGTATTTAGCTGTGAAAGGTCGCCCTCCCTGACGCATAGTGAGCTCTCCTGGCCTTTATGTGTGGATTTCTCTTTTGTATACTGGATATTCCATTGCAGCCATATACTGTGCCTCACTGATATTTCTTCCCATCAGCTGATGTTTTGGCATCTCTTCTATTACCCTATAGGATTTTTATTTCATCTTTATTTTTATTTTTACTTCTCACTTTTTTACAAATAGTTAAATTGTTCATTTGCATGCTTTTTTCTATATTTATGTAAATTAATATGTGTATATATTCGCTACAGCCATCGATATCGCTCACAGTGTCGTTATATCTTGCCCGTCGAAGGGATTTTTCCCGAAAGCTCGCTCTTATGCACCAATAAAGATACTCGTCTTCCTTCGCCTTGTTATTATCGTATAACTACATTATATATATATAACTTTTGTTCATCCTTCCCAAAATCCCCCCATCCCCCAGGGAAGAATTCGGTCAAAATTTCTAAACGTTATCTTCGGGATCACTTAGCCCTAACCTGCAAAACAACTCATCCCAACCACTTTTTTTCATGTTTGTAAATAATTTAAATAAGTCCCTACTTCATAAAAATATCCTTTCCTTACCTCCAATATACGGTATTGTAAATTATATAACCTTTTCAATCTGTAACAAATGAATGAACAAAAGGTAAAATAAAATCAAGCCTCTGACAAAGACAGGAAGTAAGTCGGTTAAATAACCTGGATGAGAAAAATGGAATGTACAACCAAATTAGATGCTTCTTTCCCATCCAAACGTCGTGGCAGCCATTTTGCTATTAAGTTCACCATCTGATTGGTCCCCTAAAAAGTGTCTCGAGTCCGGCAGATGGTTCACGTTCAGTAGACAGTTGACATCAGCAGGACACACAGTCCCGACCACACGCTGGGGAGTGTCCCATCTTCTTCAGGACTTTTCGCCAACTTCTCGTCAAATCTTATGCATACCTGAACTAACCCATAGTTTAAGAATCATCTTATTTTCATCGTTTTTGTTTGGAATTTATTCTTGTTTCCCCCAAATCCATCGTGTCTTGTCTTCTTCAACAGAGGAGAAGCAGATTGGCCATCGACTGCAAAAACCAGGTGGAAGATTTCGTTAAGCCGTCTTTCTGGGAGGGATATATTTCTCCCTTATTGGTGGACTTTCGAGATTACGACATATATATATTTTAGCACATTTTTGGAACACATTTATTAATAAAATGTAATTTCAACAGATGCCGCCGGGAGAGGGGAATCTAATTTTAAAAAATGCCGTGGGGGTGGGTGGACCGCTGATTGCGAGTTATATTGGCGCGTAGATAAACAAATTTGTAAATGAAATTTCAACGAAAAGTAATTTATAAAAAATAATTAGCCTATATTCCTTCCCAGGGTCAAATGATGTGACATTTGGTGGTATTTACTCCAGTAGTTTTGGAGTTTATCCATAAACAGACCGACAAATTTTACATTTTATAATAACACTAGTGCACAAAATTAAAAAAAAAAATTATTCTCCTCAAATAAACAAAACATTTTCTGGGTTAAATTTTTGTGCTGATTAACGTAGTATCAATTTTTTTTTCGATTAGCTCAATTAAATATTTTCAAATATTTTTCATAAAATTGAGCTAATTTTGAAAATTGAAGGTTATATTGATACATGATCTACGGGTTGGAATTTACTAAAAATAACTTTCAAATATTGAGAAGGAAAAAGTGTGTGTACTAGTGTAATTATTATAATAACCTATATTTTTAATTTAAAAATACTAATGAGAAGGCCAAAGCCCGAAACCATTATATATAGGTTGGCTTTAGACAAATTCAGACAAAAAGCCAACAACCTATATACCATGGTTTCTGGCTATGGCCTTCATCAGTACAGAGGCGGCTTCGATTTCATTACATTCTATGAGAAGGGTTATGTAATCGATTGAATTCACCAAAACAGGTGGTTAAGCTGGTGAAAGGCAAGGACCGATTTTCAGGCAAGAATACAATATAAGGGTGCTGGAGGATGAATCAAGAACGCGTTTCGGGCTGTTGGCCCTCGTCAGCGTGGTGCAAGCTGTACCTCAACGACTAAAATTGTGTTCCAAGAGGCCTCCTGAGAAATCAAGAAATAGGAATTTAAGGCCAAATTTGCGTAAATACGCTGTTCATTGGAAAAAAATAATTTTATAATAAATATTTTTTATAAAAGCTTTTATTAAAATGCACTAATAGTAAAAAATGTATTACTCTGATCAAAAGGTTTCGACACTTTGCTGATAAAATCCTGAAAACTCAATATATTTTCTCCCGGTTTGTGGCAAACGCAAGCGTCGCCCTTGGCTTGGAGACCTGCCAATTTTCAAAAATCACGCGCCACAACAGCGCGAGCAGCGGCTGTTCGGAGTGAAGCCATTTTGCCCGTGCTTCGATTTCGTTAGTCACCGAAATGGAGGATCAACGAATTTGCATCAAGTTCTGTGTGAAAAACGGATTCAAGGGTGCCGAAATTTTTTGGATGTTGCAAACAGTCTACGAGGATGCCGTCATAAGCCGAAGACGAGTTTTCGAGTGGTACAAGCGCTTCAAGGAGGGTCGGGAAGAGACCGCCGACAACGAGCGTTCCGGGAGACCGTCCACATCAACCACGCCTGAAAAAGTGGACAAGGTGTTGGAACTGGTGCGTGAAGACTGACGAATAACTGTCAAGGAGGTCGCCGAAGAAGCAGGGATATCATTCGGGTCGACTCAATCGATAATGAAGGACATTTTGGGAGTGGGAAGACTCAACGACGTTCTCGTCCCCAAAGATTTGACTTTTTATCAAAAGAACGCCCGGAAAGAAACGGCCAGTCTCAATCTCGAAGCGACAACCGACGACCCCGAACTGGAGACGAAACATGGAACATGGATTTACGGCTTTGATTCGGAAACTACCCAACAGGCATCGGAGTGGCGCTTCAAAAATGAGCCGAGACCAAAGAAAGCAAGGAAGGCTCCCAGCAAAGTCAAGGTCATGTTGACCGTGTTCTTCGACTACCAGGGCATCGTTCATCCTGAATTTCAACAACAAGGCTCTACGATAACTGCTGACTCCTACCTGGGAGTTTTGAGGCGATTGAGGGAAGCGATCAGGCAGAAACGGCCGGAGCTGTGGAGGAGCAAGTCGTGGATCCTCCACCACGATAACGCGCCGGCGCACACAGCACTCAAAATCTCGAAGTTCCTGCAGGACCACTCAACCTCTGTGTTCCCACAACCCCCCTAAAGTCCCGATTTGGCCCCCTGCGACTTCTTCCTTTTTGGAAAGCTCAAAAAAAAGTTAAAGGGTCGGGAATTTCAGAGCATAGAAGAGATCAAAGTGGAATCGAAGAAGGCCATGAAGGCGATCCCGAAAACAGACTACCAGAGGTGTTTTGCCGACTGAAAAAAAAAGGTGGCTGAAGTGCATCGCGGCCAACGGGGACTACTTTGAAGGGGACAATTTGAATTTGGTAGAATAATAGTTTTTTTTTTTAACTTATGATCAAAGTGTCGAAACTTTTTGATCAGAGTAGTATATATTAGCTCCTGTCAATAAACAATTAGATTTATAGAAGTAAAAATTAAAGCGGCGGGGGACGATCATCGTGAATTCCGAACTTAATTTGATTTAATATGAAGCAACTAATTAGCCAATTTTTATGTTTACTGAATTTTTTTACATCTTCACTCAATATATGGTTGTACTCTCTACTCCACAGCTAGAGGTGTTGGTAAGGCCAACCTTTGGTGAACCCACAGCACAAAACAGCAGCTCGGTGAAATTACTTTATTCTATTTTGATGCATCGTGACTATACCCCCATAATTTATTGAATCTTCAGATATACTTACCATATACTATTAAGGAACTATACACGGTGTATATACGCTGTTGTTTTTTTAGCCCAAGTACATATCAATTCAGTCTACGATGCAAACATTGTGGTAGATTAGCGATTTTTTATACAATTTTTAATGTAGGTTAACCTTGTTTCTTCACTTGTTATAATCAATTCGATTTTACACTTACATGATTCCAAAGCCCCGTTTTTGGCTACTTTGCACTTGCGCTAGTACAAGTCTCTCACTCAATGAGCATTGGAACAATTTATTTAAAAACTGTTCAATGTGGGATTCGGTCGTCACATGCTGCCGTCATAGGACCGACTATCTGCCGAGTTATCTCCCTGTGGGCGGACAGTTGCACCGTCATCCTTCTAATCGCATCGCACAATTAGACCGACCTCAATCCACGTAGTGACAATTGGGAGTAAGGATTGATTGGGAATTTGGCCCGTGGACATTCAAAACGTTTCTATAGCTGAAAGTTCATATATTCAAACGAAGAGTAACTCTATAAATGACTACTCAACAATTATAAATTGGTATTCGAATATTGGGGACACGTCTATACATACGCAGGCAGAGAAATTTGACGATAACTACACCAGGAAAATGTTACTCTATGGATTTCAAATTGTACGTCGTAACCTCCCATAAGCGACTCATCTAATGAACGACCTAACATAACCCAATTTCCAATGAGAGACCACTTCTAGAAGATATCAGAGCTATCAAAGATTTTTAAGCTCTCTTATGACAGGCAGGTTTTACGGTATCTACACTCTGTAACAAAAAATCGATGTACCAAGAAGGAGTTGTCCGATTTATATGTAAATACGTATACAAAGACGTTTCGGCCAAACATGGAAATGATTCAAATTTGGTGTCCGATTTATGCAAAGCATGAGCTCCAGCGCATCTGAACTGCGCATCCAGCACGAGTATTCTAAACTCAAAATTCGGCGCGTCACGAGCTGATTTTCAAAATTTCCGTTTAAATTTTTTTGCAATAAGCCTATTTCTAATGTATCAATGCCTCTCTGAAAGATTCGTGCTCATCACGAACCTATGTCAGAGTTTAAAAAAGGTCGTACCATTGGATTGAAAGAGGCTGGTTGGTGAAATCGACTAATCACGCGACATCTGTGTCGAAGTGATGCGGCTATTAGACGATGTTGGCAAGAATGGGTCAAAAACGCAAGAATGCAACTTCAGGACAACTATGGTCGACCAAAGGACACAACAGAATGGGAGGATAGAGCGATAGTCAGAACGGCTGTCGCTGCACCGGATTCGACGTTATCTACCATCCAACGTGTCCTCGGCACACAAGTATCCGGATGACCATCAACAGGCGACTGTGAGAGCGAAATCCAAGAGCTCGCAGACCGTTACAATGCCTACCCCTCACACCCGTACACCGATAAGTCCGACTACAGTGGTGTCGGGAGCGATCAGCTTGAAACGTCGCTGACTGGGGATGTATAGTCTTTAGTGACGAGCCTTCTTTCGTACTGTGTCCTGACGACCGTCGCAAATGTGTCTGTAAACATCCTTGACAGCGTGTGGATTCTGGCCTTACTTTCGAACACCACACAGGTCCACAACTGGGTGTTATGGACTGGCGTACCATTTTATTTGATAGCAGGATTCCATTGGTAGTCATTCCAGGCACCCAGACAGCACAACGATACATAGATTACATTCTACGGCCTTTTTTGTTGCCGTTCCTCTCACATCGCCCCGGGCTTACTTTCAACAAGATAATGCCTGCAACACCAGGCACGTGATACTATGATTTGTCTTCAATCTTGCCGAACTCTTCCGTGGCCAGCAAAGTCTCCGCCTGATCTCTATCCATAGAGCACATCTGGGACATGATGCGAAAGCGAATGCAACCATCCCGGAATTTTGATCATTTAACCCGACAGTTGGAGACAATTTGGCAAAAAGTCCCGCAGCACACCATTCAGAATCTTTATCAGTCCAAAACACGACGGGTGGCTGTCTGCATCCAGGCCAGTGGGGGTCTAAAGACATATTGACTTTATCAATTTGTGATGATCAAACTCTGGAATAAAACAATTAATTATTCTGAAAAATTTTAATTATTTTTGCTTATACATATTCTTCACACCACCAATTTTTGTCCCAATCTGACAACTATTTCTTGGTGCAGCGATTTTTTTATACAGTTAACTAGCGGACGTACCCGGCTTCGCCCGGGTTTTACCCGAGTAAAGGTCTTTCTAACGAATCTCTCGATAAAGTGAACAATTTTTCCCGGTCCCTTGAAAAATACTCGATAAGTTGAATAAAATCAATATTAATTGGTTCCCTCGGTAATTGGAAGTTAAAGGAATAGTATCTTGCCTTGGATCATTATTCTTGTCTCAAATAAATTGCCGTGTCATCCTGAATTTTGTCTTTCCTAATTTTCTACATTACAAAATCATCGTATCATCATGATAATATTTAGAGCAGATTGTTGAATTATAACAGATAAATTAGAATATTTATCTTGATTATTTTAAAGCGAAAAGTTATTTCAAAAATTTTATTTGCTAGAAACCTTCCCAGTACTATACTGAATAACTTCCCAAAGTTTCATGGCGTTCCAATGAGTGGTTTTGGTCAGGCATAAAGGACAAACAGACCACACACACACACACATACATTCATTTTTATATATATAGATTATTGAATCGGTAAAATTTAGTTTATTTGTTATCCGAAGATGGATTCTTATGACGCCGAGAATTTTATTATTTAAAGAGAGAGATTAAAATTGAAACTACTTTATTGCAATGTCCATATAAGGTGAAATATTAAGTTAAATATAAAATAAATATGAAAAAGGAATAAATAAGATCAAATAAGGATATATAGATAAAAAAAAAGAAATATATATAAAATTGATAAATGTACATATGGTAATTTAAACCAACAACCCCATATTGTATATAACTTATAACAAGATTTTCATGTTGTATAATAGAAACACATCTGTAAATGATTATACGCATTACTGACATGTGTCATTACATCATCATATGTAATGTACTTTGTACAAACTGAGGATAAATAAATAAAACTCTGTAATAGATTAAGAGTTGAGCTAAAGAGATAGAAGTCATAACGTCTAAAATCGAGATAGATTTTGAATTCCCACAACAAGGTCTAAAAATGGAAACTGCCACGGCGCCAGTAGAATTTCACCAGACGATCCACGCCCCTCTCACATCTGGTGAAAGATTCCCTTTCTCAGAAAAGGTATATAAAGCCCCCGTCTTTAGCCAAAAATACAGTTACTTCACCACCTGCGTGAGCACTCGTCGGTTGTACTCCAGGTCCATCTCATCCATCATGTAGACCAGTAAGAAATCTTCTATCTCCATCTTTCGCTCCTAGCTCAACTTTTATCTGTTCACGGAACTTTCTTAGTGAAACTGTGTCTTCGTTTTTTGTGTATGGACATTCCCAAGCTTTCCACTCTGCCTCGACCACGACTGCCTGTACTTTGTGAGAACTGTAAAAGGTCTTCCAATGTGCAGAGAGGTTCTGGAAAACTCCCCATCCTGACTGTTCCTCTCGGTCAACACAGTATAGCGAGAGTCAACAGGGACTCACACCATAGTTTAAGTCGACTGGATACCTCATCACATTTTCAGTCGACAGGATTCTACAAGAGGCTACCAGACCTCATTTCATCACATACATATACTAGAAGAATGACCCGGCTTCGCCCGAGAAATCCCCCGAGTGAAGTATCCTTCATACTGAAAGTACATCAATAATAAATAGTAGAAGTGCCATAGAATAGCAATACAGAAGAAACACATAAACTACAGGGAAAAAAGTGTGTAATGGCAAAAATTGTATTATATTAGTGTTTAGGTATTTGATATAATTATTTTTTGCAATCCATTTAGTTGTTTCAAAATTAATATAGTTTAAACAGACGGCAGCTTTTCCACCAACCCCCCATTAACCTTTGAAATTGCCTGAGTTGGTGACTGACTGTAAAAATCCTGACTGCGATGCCCATCTTCTCAGTAGAATTTAAAAAAAGGTTTATAAAAAAAATTAATCCAAAATACTGGCATGTAAATATTTTCTGTAAAAAAATAAAAGAGCATATGGAAATATTAGGCAAACATATGTGTTCGCTAATGATTGCGACTGCATTTTAAACGATTCTTAAAAAGAGATTTAAACAAATAAAGGCCAGAACAAAAATTAATAAAAAATATGAAATACATTATTTACATGCATTCACAAAAGCAAACGATGACAGAATTGATGACTCTGATACTTGTATATTTTAATAATAATAATAATATAAATGAGTTTTAAAAATTGTAAAAATAAAATGCATCGGCCGGGAATCGAGCCCGGGCCGCCCGCGTGGCAGGCGAGCATTCTACCTCTGAACCACCGATGCTTATAAGAAATGGCCATATTTGGGTATTTATTCCATTCACAAAAGCAAACGATGACAGAATTGATTGTTGATGACTCTGATACTTGTATATTTCAACAATAATAATAATAATATAAATGAGTTTTAAAAAAATGTAAAAAAAAAATGCATCGGCCGGGAATCGAACCCGGGCCGCCCGCGTGGCAGCGAGCATTCTACCACTGAACCACCGATGCTTATAAGAAATGGCCATATTTCGGTATTTATTCCATTCACAAAAGCAAACGATGACAGAATTGATTGTTGATGACTCTGATACTTGTATTATTTAATCCCTATATATATATATATCCTGTGGCCCGGCCACATCTCCATCGTCTCCCTCGACGTCCACGGCCAGGAAGTGAGCGTTATCAACTGCCACCTCTCTCATATTCCTCGCGAGCGGCACTAGCAGCTGCAGATCATCGCAGCCACCGCGGTCCAGGAGAACTCGTGGGTGTTGGGCGACCTCAACATCAACGAGGAAAGCACGGACGACACAGCATCCGGCTCGGTGGAGGCCTTCTCCGAGCTACTGGATCAGACAGCCCTCGTCGATGTGGCCACCCTCTTCGACGCCACTCACATTTCAACCAGAGTGGCCAGCTACGGGAGCCGTGTTGACGCCTCTCGTCTGGACAGAATCCTTCTCCCTTCGAGATTCGCGGATCGTGTCGCCCAGTACAGTACCATCCACTACAGGCTATCGGACCATCGAGCTGTCCTTTTTCAGCTCGGAGTGCCTCCTTCACCTCGACAACCCTGCGTGGCTGCAATGCTGCGCTCGGGGCTCGTTGTCGAACATCTGGCAACGATCATCGAAAAAACCTCAACACAATCGCGGATATGACCGGCGAAGATCTGTGAAGAAGCTGGTCTTCAATCAAGGCTGAGCTGCTGGCAGAGGTGAGATCCCTCAACGTCCCTCGCGTCGCTGACGACGACCACATCGTCCGGGCCAGGCGGTTCTTGCAGGCCACGCTCGAAGCTGCGTCGACGGAAGCGGACTATCCATCACTGCCCAACCTTGGGCGCACGCTTCGTGTGTGCCGGCCTGCAAGGACGAACTTCCGCGATGAAGAAGGAAACATCATCGAGGGCACGGAGTTACGACGCAAGGTCTACTCTATCCTACAACGCCGCTTCGCCAGCCAGTCGTGCGACTCCAACGCCGCTACAGAATTCATCCAGGGGACAACGACCCCCCTCATCCTCGAAGATGACGATCCCCTGCTCCGCTCCGAGATCTCCGCGACAGAGATCGCCACCGCCATCCGCCGCCTGCCGCTCGGAAGGGCCCCCGGATGGGACGACTTGCCCTGCGAGTTCTACATGGCCTATGAGGACTTCGTCAACGCTCTCAAGCGCGTCTACGAGGCCTCCCAACTCGGCGGGGTTTTGCCTACATCGACGCGGCGCAGGACCATCTGCCTGGTCCCCAAGTCTCACGGCGGCCCCGGACTTTGCGGCTACAGGCCTATCTCGCTCCTCACGGCGGACTACCGGATCCTGGGCAATATCTTCCTCCGGCGTCTGCGGCCCCATCTTCCGGTTCTGGTACCTCAGTGCCAGACCTACGCCGTTCCCGGTAGATCCCCTTCTTGGAACATCGCGCGTGTGCGCGACGAGGTCGACGCGGCTGTGAGGACCAGCTCGCCGCTGGCCGTCATTTCCACCGACCTCGAGTCTGCCTTCGACACCCTAGACCGCGGTTTCTTGGTGTCCCTGATGGTCTCGCTGCGGCTGCCACAGGTCTTCATCGGGTGGTTTCTTCTCCTCTATGCCGGAGCGGACGCGACAGTCCGAGCCGGAGGCCTCCACACCAAACCCTTTCAGCTTATGAACGGTGTGAAACAGGGTTGAGCCATCAGCGCCGCAATGTTCAGCCTCGCCACCTGCCCTCTCCTACGTCGCCTTGAGCAAGCGCTCGGCCCCGGTAATGTCCTCGCCTACGCCGACGACATCGTCCTGCTCATCCGCAGTGAGGAACAGTTCGGCGTGGTGACCTCCATCTTCGAGAACTTCCGGCGCGCCTCCGGCATGAAGGGAAATTTCACCAAGAGCGAAGGTCTATGGTGCGGCGCCTGGCGTGCCCGCAACGACGCTCCACTCGGCATCTCCTGGTCGTCGGTCGAACTGAAGGTGTTGGGCTGCAATGTGACGCCAGGAAATCAAAACTCAGCCCAAGAAAGACATATCCTGGTCCTGCTCGAAGCTGCTATAACGAGGTGGTCCCCCTACACCCGCGGCCTCTCTCTCGTCGGCCGGGCCAGAGCCGCCAACTCCTTGGTTCTCTCCTCGGTGGTCCATCACATCCACGGCTACCTGCCTACCGACCGTACTATCCACAAGATCCAGGCACGTCTTGCGCGGTTCATCTGGGGGCCGGAGCGCACCGCCTGGTTTCCTGGTAGCGTCCTGGCGAGACCTGTCTCTCTTGGAGGATTCGGCCTCATCGACATCGAGACCCAGCTGCGGCTGTCGTGCTTCAAGGGCGTGCAGGCCGCACTGCGTGGAAGCCGTAATGCCTACTCTTGGCTGGTCGAGAGCGATGCGCGGCTATATCCACCTCCATCCGGGTCCTGGCTCTCGCCACGGCGTCTCCGGCTTTTTAAGATCTGGGAGGCGGTCGCTGACATCTTCACGCTAGACCACTCTGTGCTTACACCACATCAACTCCTGAACCTCCCCATCATAGGTGGCTGCCGCCTTCTCCGGCCACCCGACCTTCTCGCTCCTACCCGGTGGGTCAATGCCTGCATTGGGGACTTCGCTGGCCCTGCCCCTCCCCTCACTCGACCTACGCGCTGCGCCCTGGCTGACGCCGCGTCGCTGACCAGCTTCTGCCGTCGTCTTATCGACGAAAATCTACGCGGGACCTACCGAGTAAACACCATCGGAAGGCCGTAGTGCTGCGCGGGACGACTACGCCGTTCTTGCGAGTCATCACCCGAACTGCCCGTCGCATCTT
This sequence comes from Cordylochernes scorpioides, assembly GCA_030710605.1. Lineage (NCBI taxonomy): Eukaryota > Metazoa > Arthropoda > Arachnida > Pseudoscorpiones > Chernetidae > Cordylochernes > Cordylochernes scorpioides. The sequence continues at coordinate 124,557,629 of CP092867.1, forward strand.
AGAGCGCCCACGCCTGACTGCCCTGCCCATCATCCAGTTCGCTAGAAGGTGGGAGGAAAATATAAACCTACCCATCAACATCGGCTGGTCGTCGCTCCGGCGCTGCGCCTTCTCCGGGCACAACGCGGACGTGGCAGTGAGGTTAGCTCTGCACGCCCTTCCCCATCCAGCCCATCCAGCATCGGCACAACAGTCTTGCATCGCCTGTGGGTCCGGCGACCTGTCGCTGGTTCACAGGTACTGGTCCTGCCGCTGCATCAGGCCTCTCATCTGGGAGGCATTTACCATTATCGGGCGGCCCCCTGACCTGCAGGGCTGGGTCTTCGGGCATGGCCTAGACGATGACGCCCTGGCCATCCTGGCGTCTTCCAAGACGCGCATATATAGGTACTTCCTCGGCGCAGAACTGATGAGTGTACAAGAAGACCCCCTCCTTGTCTGGAGGAGGACTCTCTCAAGGTGGGGAAGCCTTCCTTGCTGAAGATATTTGTATATATATTCCCCTACACTTTATATGCCCTTTTACTCTTTTATTTTTTCTCCTTTGTAAAATTTGATTAAAAGAATCAATAAAATTGTTTTATACTCTATCGGAATATATATGTCATAATATTACTCTTCCAGGAATAATAAAGTAAACCTAGAGTCAGCCAAGAGAGAGACAGCGGCTAAAGTCCAGCCATTTGAGACACCAGCAACATTCCAGGGGGCGACCACAGGGGCGTTACTTGGAACCTCAGGACTAATTAAGGCAGTTGAGGATTGTGTGCGATACGAACGGCCGGCCGCTCAGCGGTGGCCGGGCCGTCTCTCTCTCTCTGGTTGCCTGGATTCCTCTACCAATTTGTGGTGTCCTTATTTCTATTCCCCACCACATTATTATCACTATATTGTCACATAAAAAGTCGACAGGATCTTATCACAGAAGAGTCGACAGGATAAGACCTGGCCGGGAAGCAAATCCCTCATATACCAGAGTATGAAGAAAACAAGACGCAAGACCACGATGATCGGCCAAACCCAACTCAACTGTAGCCACTTTACTTCGAGCTCTCACCCCCTGCCTCGCCAACCTTTGAACCGTTACCCTGAAGAAGTGATCACCTACGACGGAGATGAAGCTGCCGCCCACTTCTCCCAGCACTAGATCTGCCCAAGAACGATCGCCGTGCCAGAGCAGGACACCTTCCACCACCATGGACTCCGCCATACCCCTACAGCTACTGTGGCCCACAACACTGGCACGTACAGTATCTACTGACAGAACCCTCCTTCGATGAACTCAATGAATCTACTTTCTCTCTAAACCAACATAACCTGTAAGTGAAATTGTTTTACCTCTACCATTCATTTTTAAAGAAGTCATTTCTTGTAAACTCTGATGCCAATATTTCCTATAATTAGTTTAGTTCCATTTATTCTCTCCACCTCTATTAACAGTGCTCCAGTACCTGAACATTTTTATTACTCTGTATGTCACCTCAACCTACTTGTAATTGCTGGCTCTAATCGACTATTGCTTACAACCAACCTTTAGCGACCTTTATTAATATCCCCCTGAATGTCCCACTCATCCTTACAACTTGTCAACCTTCTACCAGCTTATGACCTTTTATAGAATTATTGATTAATCAATTATCGAACATTATTGCAAACAATATTGTCATTTCAAAATTCTAATCTTCACCCTTCATTTATGATAATATTTTGTAGTTGCTCTCTAGCATATCCACCGACCCACACCATCTAGCCAATGGTGTGTTCGTCACAGAATGCAGATTGACTAACTGCTAGATGTTTATCAACTCCCTTTTGTTCGCACTAGAACAATCTGCATCGAGCGGCACAGCTTCGCTCCTCCTTCTCGCGCCACATGTTCGCCACACGGACCCTGTCTTCAAATCTATGTTTGTCCCTTGTCCAAACCAGCACGATATAACCTACTTCCGATATTTTCCACGGATTTACGTTAATCATCGTCGCTGATTCTGTCCGGTCCGTCATCATTTCGCGCAGACATGGGTTTTACGTTCAACCCATCGCGAAATCATCGCCTCGCACAAGCTCCCACGACGGTTCAAACACCTCGTGTCCGAGCAGCTTGTCACCTGTAAAGGACAACGCCGTCCTCGTCCCAATTTTTGGCACTGTGCGCGCATACTTTCCTCCAATTAGCTAAAACTACTAAAGTCTCATAGTATCGAAATAATTAAGGTAGAAAGGCCCAAAGCAAGTTTCCCCTCGCTCTGTTCGCCTATATTCTACCTTTGTATCTCGAACTATTTTTATCTTCGCAAATTAAATATAAGTCAATTCGACTTCCTCACCTACACACGGGACTTTTCCCCTCGGACTCGCTACACAAGTAACTGCATAGATAAGGTAGAATAGCCCAAAGCAAGTTTCCCCTCGCTCTGTTCGCCAAAATTCTAACATTGTATGTAGTTCTATATTTACCTCAGTCCTGAGCTCACACAATTTCCAACCTCAATCTCATTTCTCGTACTCTACACCTATAGCATAGAAAGCCCATGCCAAGTTTCCCCTTGCCATGTTCGCCTGAAAAACATCTCTTAAAGTTCAGAGTTTCCCAGTCTTAATGACCCAAGATTTCCATCATGTGTATGTGACTCCCCTTCTCCTTGTTCACACCTCTCAATAGCATTTCCCTTATAATACATTAGAATTTATTGTATATAGCTTTTATAACCTTGATATTTTCAAAATTTCCCTTAAATATCAAACTCTCCGGTGTTGTAAAACTGCTTGTAAATAATATTTACTTGTGTACTATACAATATTTTATTTGCATAAAACTATGTCACCATTACCTTAATTAATTTCAACTGTAAAATTACTTTCTCTATTCCTGGCTTCTCCATCTTTAAGCATACTCAAACCATGTTCAGCCTTCTTCAACGGGGGCCATATGTCATAATATTACTCTTCCAGGAATAATAAAGTAAACCTAGAGTCAGCCCAGAGAGAGACAGCGGCTAAAGTCCAGTCAATTGAAACACCAGCGACATTCCAGGGGGCGACCACAGGGGCGTTACTTGGAACCTCAGGACTAATTAAGGCAGTTGAGGATTGTGTGCGATACGAACGGCCGGCCGCTCAGCGGTGGCTGGGCCGTCTCTCTCTCTCTGGTTGCCTGGATTCCTCTACCAATTTGTGGTGTCCTTATTTCTATTCCCCACCACATTATTATCACTATATTGTCACATATATAAAAGTCAGTGTATGTATGTATGTTTGTCGGCTATACACGTTCACAATACGTAACTAATATGGCTGAAATTTTAACAGTATATAGACTTGAATCTGGAAAACTTATAGGCAAATTTTCAGGCTTCTATCTCGAATATCCTTGGAGTTATTAACAAATTATCAACAAAATTTTTCTATTTCACTCGCCACCAGCGCCTCACTGCGGTAACTTCGAGAAGTAAACAACCATGTGGAGCCCACACACGGCGCGAAGGGATTGGATAGTGACCTTGAGTGACGTAATGACAGCGTAGGGGCAAGAAATCACTTGCCATCATTTTATGTATATATCAAATTTAAAGTATATTCATATAAAAAAATCTAAATAATACAATTTCCAAATATCGTTGTGAAAATTCACACATTTTTATTTTTATATTTAAAAAACAGACAAGTTTGGAGCGGGACGTTTCACAAGAGTGATATCCACGGCGCCAATTTATAATTGTAACGAATAGTATTTTTATTTTTATATTTTAAAAACACCCAAAGTTTGGAGCGGGACGTTTCACAAGAGGGACATCCATGGCGCCAATTTATAATTGTGTGTAACGAATAGTATTTGAATAAAAATATTTATTCGGGTGAAACCCGGGGGTTGCCCGGGTAATTCGGCTAGTATATAATAATACTAGACGAATGACCCGGGCAACGCCCGTGTTTTACCCGATTGAATGTTTTTATTCCAATACTATTTGTTACAATTATAAATTGGAGCCGTGGATGTCACTCTTGTGAAACGTCCCGCTCCAAACTTTACATGTACATTAGGTCAGCTGGTATTACCCCTCATTTTCACCGCTAGAGGCGCGAGCGAATTGACTTTTTGTAAATATACATAATTATAAAGATAGAAGCTTCTATAGAAGATAATGATCATAATGATGATGCGCGCGCATCCGTGACATGAGGAATTGAGGAAAGACGGTCGTGACTATATATATTAATAATAAAATAATAATAATGAAATAATAATAATAATTATTATTATTATCATTAGATAATGATAATGATCATGATGATGATGCGCGCGCATCCGTGACATGAGGAATTGAGGAATTGTTGACGGTGGAAAGACGGTCGTGACTATATATGTTGATGACTATAATAATAATAATAATAATAATAATAATAATATAATAATAATTATTATTATTATCATTAGATAATGATAATGATCATAATGATGATGCGCGCGCATCCGTGACATGAGGAATTGATTGACGGTGGAAAGACGGTCGTGACTATATATGTTGATGACTATAATAATAATAATAATATAATAATTATTATTATTATCATTAGATAATGATAATGATCATAATGATGATGCGCGCGCATCCGTGACATGAGGAATTGAGGAATTGATTGACGGTGGAAAGACGGTCGTGACTATATATGTTGATGACTATAATAATAATAATAATATAATAATAATAATTATTATTATTATTATCATTAGATAATGATCATAATGATGATGCGCGCGCATCCGTGACATGAGGAATTGATTGACGGTGGAAAGACGGTCGTGACTATATATTGTTGCACTGGGCTGCGGTTTGGCAGATTCTTCAGTCTTGAGTCTCTCCTCAGACGTGTCTTGCATCTTTCCAGAACGTGTTTCAACCATCCTACAAATTTATATAAGGGAATAATGAGATAAGTCTACTTTAAGTAGCCTCCAGAATAATTTATTTATTTTTCTCACATCAAAGAGAGCAGTGAAGTCACACGTGTACCTAAATACAAATGATGATAATCTAAATAATCTGTTTTAAATAAATATCATAGAATATAAAAATAAATAAATATATAATTTAAATTTCAAATATATTAAAAATAATATAGGAAATACGCCATTAATCATGATGTAACACTTCCCCCTCTCCAGAGGTCGTCACGTCCTCGTGATTGACCTCATCAATTCTTTCAAAATAGGGTTTGATTCTTGAGACATGGACAATCAATGGGTCTTGGCCAGGATTATCTTTTGGTTCAATTAAGTAATTTACGTTGGACAGCTTCTTTAATATTCTATATGGGCCAAAATATTTTCTCAATAGTTTTTCACATTTTCCGATTTTCCTAACTGGTGTCCAAACTGCCACTAAATGTCCTGGTTCATAGATTCTCTCGTTGTGTTTTTTGTCATAGTTTCTTTTCATTCTTTCCTGAGTCTTCTCTGTGTTGTTAATGACTACCTGTCTCGTCCTTGCTATTTTATCTAAGTAGTTTTCTATATATTCGTCGTAATCATCCATGTTACTGTCCGTTGGGATATTCTCGTCGTCTAAGAGGGACATGGGTTCCCTCCCAAACAACAGGAAAAATGGAGAGTAGCCTGTGGTTTCTTGAATTGTGGTATTATACGCGTGGGTGATAAAAGGAAGGATTTCGTCCCAGTTCTTCTGATCCGTATTCACATACATGCTGATCATATTGATTAAAGTTCTATTTAGCCGTTCCGTTAGCCCGTTAGTCTGGGGGTGGTAGCTCGTTGTGAAGCAATGTTTAACTTTGCACATTTTCATAACCTCCTTCATCAAATTGCTAGTGAATTGTGAACCTCTGTCGCTGATAAGAAATCTTGGAGCCCCGTGACGTAAAAATATATGTTCGATTAAAAATGTAGAGACTTCTTTCACTGTCGCTTCTGGTACTGCCTTTGTTTCAGCATACTTGGTATAATAATCTGTCAACACAATTATCCATTTCCTTCTTCTTTTCGTTGATGGCAAGGGGCCAACAAAGTCAATTCCGATTCTTTCAAAAGGGTAGTTAGCTGGGGGAATAGGTTGTAGAAGTCCAGATGGCAACTGATTTGAACCTTTCCGACTTTGGCAAAGATGGCACGTCTTTACAAATTCGGAAACATCTTTCAGCATGGAAGGCCAATAGTATTTATTCTTCAATCGGTATGTGGTTCTGGCGACGCCCAGATGGCCATTCAGCATATGGTTGTGGTATTCACTCATGATTTCTTTCCTTCTCTTCTTTGGCACTACCAGCAACCATTCTCTACCTTCAGGATTTGGATTTTTCTTGTAGAGACACCCATTTTCTTCTTTAAAGTTCTGTGTAATTGAACGCTTGTTTCCACTAAGGTTCTCCTTAATATTCTCAATAAAATCGTCCTTTTCGTCTATTATTTGATTCAAAAATAGTCTTTCATAATCCTCGTCCCATTCGTTTTCTGGTAAGGGTCCTCTAGATAGACCATCAGCGTCCAGATGTTTTTTTTCCCGATTTGTGTATAATTTCGAAATTATATTCCTGAATCTTCAGTGCCCATCGTGCTAATCGGCCGGTCGGATCTTTTAAATTCTTAAGCCAGCATAGTGCGTGATGATCAGTGACGATTTTAAAGTTCCTTCCATATAAATAGGGCCGTAATTTTGATATCGACCACACTACAGCTAAACATTCCTTTTCGGTGGTTGAATAATTTTGCTCAGGTTTACTTAGGGTTCGGCTCAAATATGATATTACCTTCTCTTCGCCACCGATATTTTGAATTAGTGTTGCGCCTAAGCCGATGTTAGAGGCATCTGTGTGAATGCAGGTGGCTGCATTTGGATCAAAGTGACCTAAAATTGGTGGATTCATAAGAGCTTTTTTAAGGTTTTGGAACGCTTCTTCCTGTTTTCCTGTCCAGATAAATTGAACATTTTTTTCTGATGAGACTGGTCAATGGGTCAGCGATTAATGAGAAATCTTTAATAAATTTTCTATAATATGAGCACATTCCTAGGAATGATTGCACTTCTTTGGCCTTCTTGGGCTGAGGAAAATCTCTAACGGCTTTGATATTATATTCGGCAGGTTTTATACCCTCTTGGTTGGTTATATGTCCAAGGATCTCAAGTTCCTCGAAAGCAAATCTGCATTTCTTGGCGTTCAGTTTTAAATTAGATTCGCTGAAGCATCTGAGGACAGCTTCAAGTCTTTTAATGTGGGTTGGAAAGTCCGAGCTGTATATAATCACATCGTCCAGGTAGCAAAGGCAAATCTGCCATCTCAGATTTCCGAGGACATTGTCCATGTTCCTCTCAAAAGTAGCAGGGGCGTTGCATAGACCGAAGGGCATTACGTTGAATTCATATAACCCATGTGCAGTAGTGAAATCCGTCTTCTCTTTGTCTCTCTCTTCAATTTCGACTTGCCAATATCCCGATTTGAGATCTATTGCTGAGAAGTACTTGGATCCTTGGAGAGTATCCATTACATCATCAATTATTGGGATTGGATAAACATCCTTCACTGTTACTTCATTTAATTTCCTGTAGTCCACACAAAATCTGTATTTGCCATCTCTTTTTTTGACCAATATAACGGGAAAGGACCAGGGACTTGAAGATTGTCTAATTATTCCTTCTTCGAGCATCTCGTCTATTTGATCCTTTATGATGGTTCGTTCCTTAGCGCTTACCCGGTAAGGCTTGTGCTTTATCGGTTTTGCGTCTTCTGTATGAATCTGATGTTTTGCCAAATTGGTCCTACCTAACCTCGATGAGAACAAATCAGTATACTTGGCCAAAATTTGTTCTAACCTCTCTTGTTCTTTAAATGATAAATTTTTGTTTATTTGAAATTGTATTTCGTCATTTTCATTCTGCTTCTCTTTATTCTCTATAAAATTTACCCCTGCAGGAAGACTTCCATAAGCCAATGTTTGGTCTTTCATGATTTTTAAAGGTCGAGGATAAGGGTTCGTTATCCAGATATGGGTTTTCTTATCCGTGACAGTAAGCAAACTTCTTGTCAATCGAAGACCATTTGTTTGAGTCATTCTGTTGTTCTCTTCGATGACATATTCGCCATCCTCTGCTTCTATTGAGGCCCTAATCAATTTAATAGATAGTTTAGGTATAACGGTATCTGTAGTGCTCTTTATTTTTTTAGATCATAATTGCTTACGTCATGATTACTCTTCAAATTATATTTTATTGTTTCTCGTTTACAATCAATTTTAGCATTCATTTTTTTAAGGAAATCTCGTCCAAGAATAAGAGTTCGTAGATGCGCGTCCATTACTACAAATTCGTGGGATAATTCAGTGTCATCAATTTTTAAATCTAAAATAATGCTACCTACCATATCTAATTTTTTCCCATCGGGTCCTGAACACGTTTTAGTGAGACTATTTATTTCACGGCCAGCAAAAAGTGCTGTTCTTAGGTCGACCACTGAAAGATCGGCGCCTGTATCAATCAAAGCTTCGCATAACCCTATCTTGTCCACATTAATATTAATTTTGTACCTAGGGTCCAACTTTCTAATTCCATTTATGGTCGACTTGCTTTGATTGAAGGAATCAGGCGCGACACTTAGTTTAAATCTTCCAACACGGAATATCTATTCCGTGTAGGAATATTCGTTTGTGTGTCATTACAAACATCCGCATAGAGGCGAGGCCGTGTATAATCTTTCCTTTCGTCCATTTGAAGGTTTTCTTGGCTCTTGTCTTGGGAAACTGAGGGGTCCTCTTCTACGATCCTCACAAACTTGACTCTGCAATACCGCGCTACGTGTCCTGGCTTGTTACACTTGAAACATATTGGTCTCCCGTCTTCTGTCCTATTCCTGTTTGAATCTGGACTCTTATTGTATGTTTTCCTTGGGTAGACCGGTTTTGGCTCATGAATGGGAGTGTAAAATCGTCTAGGGGTAGATACCTGGGGCAGCGGCTTGTTCTGGTAGTACCTCTGAGCGGGGGGCCTGGGGCTTGGGGGTGTTCTGGTAGTACCTCGGAGCGGAGGCCTGTGGCTTGGAGGTGTTCTGGTCTGGTCTTCTGAACGACGGAGCGTTCTTCCATTGCTCTTGATGATGGGAACGAGGAGAGCGTGGTCCATTATATAGAGCCTTTGATTTTTCTATACGTTCTTGATAATTATTTTCAAACAAATCCATCTTTTTACACAATCTTAGGAGTTCGTTGGTATTCTTAGGAGGGTTTAAGTAGAGGGCAAAAGAGTATTCTTTCTTTAACCCTCCAATAACCCAATTTATTTTATTCTCTTCTTCCATTTGGGGATCGACCTTGTTGCACAGAACCAGGATATCCTCTGCAAACCTGATTGCAGGTTCATTCCACTGCTGCATTCTGTTCAGCCTCATCTTCAATTCTTCTTTGTTGGCGTCTGAGCCAAAATCCTGAATTAGGCGGCTCTTGAAATGTTCCCAGCTGGTAAAACTTATCTTGTGTAGGTCCAGCCAGGTTTTGGCGCTACCAATCATGTTCATGGCTGCATAGCGAGAAATAATATATTCTGCCCAGTGGTACAGGAAGCCAATTTCTTCAAGGGACTCAATCCATGGGCGAGGGTCTTCTGTTCCATCATATTTGGGGATGTCTATGTTGGGGTTCAAAACAACTGGGTCGGCACTTGCATCTCTACCAATTGTTGCACTGGGCTGCGGTTTGGCAGATTCTTCAGTCTTGAGTCTCTCCTCACGCGTGTCTTGCATCTTTCCAGAACGTGTTTCAACCATCCTACAAATTTATATAAGGGAATAATGAGATAAGTCTACTTTAAGTAGCCTCCAGAATAATTTATTTATTTTTCTCACATCAAAGAGAGCAGTGAAGTCACACGTGTACCTAAATTCAAATGATGATAATCTAAATAATCTGTTTTAAATAAATATCATAGAATATAAAAATAAATAAATATATAATTTAAATTTCAAATATATTAAAAATAATATAGGAAATACGCCATTAATCATGATGTAACAATATGTTGATATACAAAGTCTTCATTGGTGGCCCCCCGCGGGAAAGACTCCGCCAACAATGGACTGCAAGAGTTCTTTCCCACGGGGTGGGTAGGTCGATTTTAAGGCTGGCGTTACCCACCTCAAGACCAAGATGGCACTTGTGGATGGTAGCTTTCGCCACACTTGTCAACTTCATCGCCTCGGGATGAAGGCCGACGCCGAACAGCCAGGTCTGCAGATCTAGGAGCACTTCGCGGGAGGCGAACACCTTCCGGAGCAGGGGTCGCACGGCTCGGCAACTCCAGTTTCTGTGTATCAGGTGGCACGCTTCGAGGCAGGATGGTCAGGATGAGGTAGGGCGTGGAGGGCCAGCCTTAGGGCGATGTCTGTGTCGTACCCGAGAGGCAGTTGTGACGCAGGTCAGCCCAGAAGATGGAGTGGGGCGCATCCACAGTGGGGGTCCACCGCGTGGTTAGCTCGGAAACAGGATGCTCCTGCAGCCGTGCTGAATCCAGTGCCCGGCGCGCCTTCAGGCTAGTGAGGTGGGAAAGTGTGGGGGTTCGCCGATCCCCGTAGGACGATGGTCTCCGCCTCATACTCCGCATGATAGCTGGAGCTGGCGTTTTCCTGCAGGAGGGGCTGGAAGAAGACCCCCAGGTGCTGTGCGTCAAAGAGCGTGGCCCGTTTTGAGAGCGCTAGGGCAGGGGCGCTATCTGAGAAGACGCCGACAGTCGCCTGTTGCCAGAGCTCGGGAGCCAGCAGGTCTGGCGGCCGCAGGAACCTGTTGTCGACTCGAAGACGAAGGGACCTCAAACAGGCGGAGGGCAGAACCCTGTGGTTCAGCTCAAGGACGCTAAACGCGACCTTTAAGAGGCTCAGCAGTCTCCTCCTCCAAGGCGAGAGCCAGATGTCAGGAGCAGGTGAGGTCAGCCACGCCTGGCTACGAACGAGCGGAATGTAGCCGTTTGTGGCCGTGCGGTGAGGCCTGGACCCCTTTAGGCAGGCGAGCCGAAGCTGGCCCGCGATGTCAAGCAGGCCAAAGCCATCCTCGGAGACAGGGCGCACAAGGAAGCGCTCCCGGAAAGCCATGAGACTCCACACACGAAGCGCGCCTGCAGCCGGCCGATGATGGTTTCAGATGGAACTACGTTCCAGTGCCGTGGAGGTGGTGAAGAGGTTGGTTGGCTTATTGGCCAAAATGTCTGTAGACCGGGACCACCGTACACTTTCGGCAGCAAGATGACCTTGCTGTGCCTCGAAGATGAAGGCAAGGCCCCGTGGAGTCGAGAAACTTCGAACGCTTGCCAAAGAACTTCGGCGAAGAAATTTTCAAAAGCTTGGACAAACTCGTAGGGTAATACGTCCCAAGAGGGACGGTCGTTTGGCAGGCGGTGGATGGCTGCCGCTATCTAGTCGTGGGAGATGGCGAGAAAGAGCTGGTCCCATTCGTCGAACTCCAGGGGAGTCACTTCAGTTAGGAAGTCGGCGATGGCTTCTTCCGATCTTGGAACTTTGGCGAAGCGACCGCTTAAGCGTTCTCGTGGGAAACGCCTAAGCTGGCCCCTGAAGATGGCGTTGCCGTCGTCGTCGGTGAAGGTGGAGAGAGAGCGACGTCTGGCTCGGAGGGAACGCCCGAAGTCCGACAAGGAAGGATAGTCAGAGCGGGCAGTATCGTCCTCCAGTATCCACCTCAGGAAGAAGCTTGATCTCTCGATGTATCCGCCGCCGGAATCGGCGACATGAGGCGCGAGAGATCTTATTTCCGCGACCAGATCTGCCTTGTTCCTGGTCCATTGTTCCCATAACATCGGGGTAAACGGTCTGCTAGGTCTTCCGATATTTAATCGATAAACGTTTCCATTCGATCGACCAAAAGGTCTGACCTTAGGAGCTTTCCGATGAATAGAAGTTTTGTAGGAGCTGGTTCTCCTATTTGGATTAGGACGGAACGGTTGTTCGAGTTAGCGTAGTCGATGGTTTAGTATTTGGTGACGCGGTCGCAGAAGCCTGATGGAAGTAGGATCCTGTTCAGACGACGCGCGTCGACCCGACTTCCGATAGTTGCAACCCTGGTGTGCTCCAGAGAAGCATCGAAGAAGGTGACAATGTCGACGAGGTCGGCTTGGTCCAGGGGCTACGCGAGGGCTTCTGCTGAACCTGATGCCGAATCATTCGATGACTCCTCGGATATATACAGGTCACCGAAGATCCACGCACCTTCTTCACGCGTCAAAGCTGCGATGATCTGGAGCTGGCGGCACCGCTTTTCAGGAGCATGAAAAATTTGGGCATTGACACATGCCATGCAAACTCCCCGGAAGATGAGGTCGATGATACCAAACTTACCAGGCCATAGGATCTGCTGCCGATGAACAACGACGCCGGCCGCGAAGTGGCAGGCGAGGCCTGATCCCACGTTTGTCGTTGCGGGTTTAATAACGGCGCTGTAGCCATGGCAGAGGTATTCTACCTCGTCCAGCGACATGACGTTCGTCCCCTGCAGAAAGCAGATGTCAATCTCATTCTTGTTGATAAAACAGTAGAGCTGAATTCTCCAGCGAAGAGCGGCGATGCCACGCCTGTTCAGGGTTGCAACTCGAAAGTTCATTTGGACTGCCGAGCAGAGAATATGGCGCGTAAAAGTTTCTAATACAGGGTATTGCTAGTGTCCCCTGTAAGAGCCACAAGTGCCATGGCCAAGTTGGCAATGGCCTTTCTCTGCTCTAAATTAGATTGTGCAATGAGTCTATCAATTTTTCCGGTATGCGTAAGTGTCTGGAAGAGATCTTCTCTCTCCAGGCCTAGCTCCTGGACACTGGCGATGGCTGAAGAAACTTTCTCGTTCTTCAAAAGATCTTCCATCTGTTTCTCAGCCAATATTCGCCGATCCTGAGTTGGTGGAGGTTCTTGAGAACCGCTTTGCGCTTCGGGCGGAATAGGATTCGAGTCGACCAGATTTTCTGTCATAGCTGTTTCGCTGGGAGGAGGTTCTGCGACCAAAGCAGCTGCTGTTGGTCGTGCGGCACCAGGAGAGACGTTCGAAGTGGAGGGCGGCTTGGTCCAGGCTTGTGTGAGTGCTGCGGAAGCATCCACAGGGAGCACCATCTTGTCCTTTTGAAGGCCAGTTTTGCGAGGACAATTTGCACATTTGTGTCTCTGTTTATAGCACAGGGAACACTTGATGCTGTAGGTAACATAAACATGCGTGACCACTTCCTTGGCCTTAACATCCACCCGGGCAGGGATCTGGGAGAGCTTTACTCCGTCGCGATGGGTGATAAAAGTTTCCCGACAAGCATCAGCCCAGCAGAAGTCTTCGAGCTGATTCATTTTATGAATAATGGACGTGACCTGTCCGTAAGGTCGCAGGGCAACGACGAAGTTGGCGTCCTCAACAAGGAAGAGCACATTGCCCAGCACTAATAGCTCGGCTCTTTTTCTCAGAGGGAAAGACCGCAGGGTAGCGTCCCGATGTCGAGACATTCCTTGAGCATCTTTCGGCAAGCTGTACCCTGGAGAGGCCGTACAGGATGTGCCCCTCCATCTTCGTCAGCTGGTAGATATCCACGACAATACTTCAGTCAATAAAGGTGTATCCAAGATAACTTCAGTCAACAATAAGGCATCATTTACAATTTTAGCCAACAATGGTGTATCCTAGACAATTACAATCAACAATGGAGTATCCACGATAACTTCAGCCAACAATTATACATCCAAAAAAACTTCAGTTAACGATGGGGTATCCACGACAACTTCAGGTAACGATAGTGTATCAATGACAACTTCAGGTAACAATGGTGTATCCATTTCAACTATATTCAACAATTGGAAATCCACGAAAATTTCAACCAACAATGGTGCACCCAAGACAACTTCAGCCAACAATGATAATCCACGACAACACTTCAATCCAAAGAGGTGTATCCTAGACATTTTAGTCAACAATGAGGCATCAATTACAATTTCAGCCAACAATGGTGTATCCTAGAAAACTACAATCAAAAATGGGGTAGCCACAATAATTTCATTCAACAATGGTGCATCCAAAACAACTTCAGTCAAAAATGGGGCTTCCGTGACAACTTCAGCCAACAAGGTGGATTTTGAAACAACTTAGTCAAAAATGAGATATCCACATCAAACCTTCAGTAAATAAAGGGGTATACAAGACAACTTCAGTACACATTGGTGTATTCAAGACAACTTCAATCAACAATCTGGTATTCAAGACACGTC
>CP092867.1:124571960-124636200 GCA_030710605.1 Cordylochernes scorpioides
TAGTATCAAAACATTGGTAGTGGTGCTTCCATATTTCTGACAAAAATAATATAACAAAGATAACTTCGAAGAACATTTACCTATCTAAGACAACCACTATAATATGTCCATTTAGAATTTTAAAAAATGGCGTTTCATATTGGAGTTGCCATTCGATTATTTATTCGACGAAAGATGGCAGCACTAACCAACCATCGGTAGTAGCGGCGCTCCATGCGACGTTTTTTTTTATTTTGTTTGTTCTTTCCTTGTTTTTGTCGCCTGCAACACAACTTTATTGTGTAAATAATTTTGTCTTTCTTTGTTATTAAATAAAATACTATTGATTCCTTAAATAAATACACACTGGTCCGCAAAATTAAAGGAACAACATATTTTTTTCATTTATCTCAAATTTTATTGAACATTTATCAATGAAATTTTATACACAGATTTATTATTCCATTATCGATTAGAATACCCGAAATCAAAGAATTCTAACACGTATTTTATTCAAATTAGCCGGTCAAGCAATGATATTCTTGCAGTCAGTGCATAAATATCTTGGTTATTGTTGTGTAGGGACACCACTCATTCTCAATAATTATTCTAGAAAATGTAAATTCAATTTGTATATTTTATTTTTGGTTATAATTGATAGTTTAGAAATTATAATCTTTTTGTAAAAAATATTTGTTATCATCATCAATAATATGGTTGCCTTCGAATTGTAAACAAACTTTGTATATAAAGACATTTTAGATATAAGATATTAAATTAATATGTGTGAAGAAAAATAAATTGTTTAATTATTCAAAGTTGTAATAATTGAGCCTCAAGAAATGCCCACACATATATTGGTGAGCCGGACGTGATCCAAATAAAGCCAAAATACGAAGGTAAGCCAAGCCTAAAAAAAGAACAACTTTGAATTAGCGATTCCTGTTCAAGATCCAGATTTTATTAAAATATTACCCATTTATATTATTGCTAATTTTTATTTTAATATTACCTTTAGATAATTTCGTCTAATTTTAAATTTTTGTCTATTACTTTAATTAGATTTTCTTATCAAAATATTATTTTAACAAAAAAATGGAATCAGAAAATAAGCCTAGCGAAATTGCTACAGAATTATGCAAAGTCAGCATTAAGATCCCACCTTTCTGGGTTGAAAAGCCCGAATTATGGTTTCATCAGGTTGAAGCTCAGTTTAAAATAAATGGCCTTGTTCAGGAAGAAACGAAGTTCAATTATTTGATCTCCCAGCTAGAACCGAAATACATGGAAAGTATTTGGGATATAATAAATAGCAGAAGCGACACCAAATACTCTGACTCTAAGTTGCGGCTGCTAGAATCGTTCAGACAAAGTGAAGGTCAGAGAATAAAACAACTTATTTCCGGTATAGACCTAGGAGACATGAAGCCAAGCCAATTACTACAAAAATTAAGATCCCTCGCTACCCCAGATGTTCCTGAAAATTTGATTAAAACCTTATGGCTGGACAAATTGCCAGTCTCAATCAAAAACATCTTAATAGTAAGCGACGAGGATATAAGCAAGTTGGCCATAATGGCTGATAAGATAAATGAAATAAATCCCTCAAAGGAACTATACCAGGTAAAGGAAGCCTCATCCCCAATGGAACAGTTGCTCGCTAAAATGGAAGACCTCGAAAAACAGGTGTCTGAATTGCGACTGGAGAGGTCGAGATCTCGATCTGAAAATAGGACCTATTCAAGACCACGAAGCAATTCTCGGAAACGCTTCAACCCTGATGGTAAATATTGCTTTTACCACTTCCGTTTTGGCGCCAAATGTTTACCAAACAAGTGCAAGCCTCCATGTAGCTGGAAGGAGTCGGGAAACGGGAACCAGCAGCAAAACTAGCGACTAGTTTTGTTGCTGACCAAATACAGGATAGTCGCAAACATCGTCTATTTGTTAAGGACAAAGAAACGGGTCTGCAGTTCCTGATAGACAGTGGTGCTGACGTCAGCGTAATTCCGCCAACTGATAAGGATGTGCCAAGCAACGAACTCTTGCTATATGCTGCAAATGGTTCCAAAATAGTAACATTTGGCACTAAGGTGATCAAAATAGATTTGGGCCTAAGGCGATCCTTTCAGTGGTGTTTCATCATCGCCAAAGTGAACAAAGGAATTATTGGAGCTGACTTTTTAAATAATTTCAAGTTGATACTTGATATTAGCAATAAAAGGCTAATTGATGGCATAACTAACCTCTCAATTCGAGGTGATGTCATGTCCATCGACAGCACAAGTATCACCAGCACCATAAACAAGAACGAAAAATATTACAATCTATTGGCACAGTTCCCCGAAATAACTAAGCCCAATTTTTTAATAAATAAAGTCAAACATGACGTCGAACATCACATTATTACAAAGGGACAACCAGTTTTCTCGAAACCAAGACCATTGGACCCAATGAAACTGAAATTAGCAAAAGAGGAATTCCAGTTCATGCTTGATAATGATATAATCCGCCGATCAAGTTCACAATGGTCAAGTCCACTGCACATGGTCTTGAAGAAAAATGGGACGTTTAGACCTTGTGGTGATTACAGAAGGTTAAATGACTGTACAGTTCCAGATAGATACCCAATTCCGAGATTAAACGATTTTAGTCACATACTGAACAAAAAGAAAATATTTTCAAAGGTCGATCTTTTTAAGGCATATTTTCAAATTCCAATAGCCGAAGAAGATAAGCCAAAAACTGCTATTACCACACCTTTTGGATTGTTTGAATTTAATGTTATGAGCTTTGGACTAAGGAATGCACCATCAACATTCCAGAGATGCATCCACCAAACTCTCCAAAACCTTGATTTTACATTCCCATATCTAGATGATATCCTAATAGCTTCCGAGTCAGAAGAGGAACACCAAAACCATCTGAAGATAGTATTTGAAAGATTTAGCAAATATGGATTGAGAATAAATATGGAAAAATCTGTCTTTGGAGTTAAAGAAATAGAATTCTTGGGTTATTTAATTACGCCTGAAGGATTTAGCCCACTTCCAGAACGCGTAAAAGTTATCCAAGAATATAAATTGCCTACTACGATTCAGGAATTACGAGCCTTTTTAGGCATGTTAAATTTCTACCGTCCATTTTTGAAAGATGCTGCGGAAACACAATCCATTTTGCACGATTACCTCAAAGGTTCAAAAAAGAAAGATAAAATATTAATTAATTGGACCGAAGAAGCAAAAGAAATATTCAATAAATGCAAGAATGACCTAGCAAAAGCAACACTGTTAAGCTATCCCAATTCAGAACTACCTCTGTCGCTTTGCACAGATGCTTCAAATTGGGCGATAGGCGCAGTTTTGCAACAATACGAGAACGAAGCATGGAAGCCAATTTCATTCTTCTCGAAGAAGCTAAATGAAAGTCAAAAAAATTATAGTACTTATGATCGAGAATTACTAAGCATATACATGTCAATCAAACATTTCAAATATATGCTGGAAGGAAGAACATTTAAAATATTTACTGATCATAAGCCCCTAGTCTTTGCCTTCAAGCAAAGAAATGATAAGGCATCTCCGAGGCAAGTTAGACAACTACAATACATTTCACAATTCTCTACAGATATCATCTACATCAAAGGAGAACAAAACATAGTTGCTGATAACTTATCGAGAATAGAAGACATCACCAAGATAATCGATTATGATGAGATAGCAAAAGAACAAGATAAAGATAAGGAACTTATAGAACTTATCAATTCGAATAAATCTCTAAAATTCAAACGCTATCCATTACCATCTGGTAAAAGTTTGTGGTGCGACACATCTACTGAAAATATTAGACCATTCGTTCCCAAACAATTCAGAATGAAAATTTTCCAACAAATACATGGATTATCACACACTGGAATTAAAACATCTGTGAAAGACATGACATCAAGATTTATATGGCCAGACATAAAAAGAAATATAAAAGAATGGGCGCAAACTTGTATTCAATGCCAAAGAAATAAAACTTCCCGCCATACAAAATCAGAAATTAAGCAATTTAAAGAACCTGATGAACGTTTCAGCACGGTTCACATAGACTTAATCGGCCCATTTCCACCCTCCAACGAATATGTTTATTGCCTCACGTGCATAGACCGTTTCACTGGTTGGATTGAAGCAATACCCATACGAAACGAAACTGCCGAAACAGTAGCAAGAGCATTTTGCGAAGGATGGATCACCAGATTTGGAGTCCCATATGAAGTGATCACCGACCAAGGAAGGCAGTTCACTTCGGAATTGTTTAAAACCTTGGCGACTTTATGTGGAGTGAAACTTAAGCATACCACCGCATATCACCCACAAAGTAACGGAAAAATTGAAAGATTCCATAGAACACTAAAAGCAGCAATAAGGGCGCACAACTCAAATAAATGGACAGAGTCAATTCCCACGGTACTGCTAGGACTAAGAGCAGCCTTGAGAAAAGACTCGGGCTACTCATTGACACAAATGGTCTATGGAAAAACAATTAAACTTCCAGGCGAGTTTTTCGACGCCCCTAAAATTTCAACCACCCCGGAGACATTTCTCCACAAACTGCAAAAGCAGATGGAATCACTCAAGCCCAAGTTAACACGACACAATACGTCCCCCAAAATATTTGTTTTCAAGGACTTAGAGACGTGTTCTCATGTCTTCTTGAAGACATGCAGAGTGAGAAAATCATTGGAGCCTGCCTATGAGGGCCCATTCAAAGTTACTTCTAGGACCGACAAATACTTTTCAATCGAAATTAAAGGAAAGGAAATAAATGTTTCCATCGATAGACCAGCCTACATACTAAAAGAGGAAGAGGACATAGCCACCACACCTGGAGTAGCTGGGGACCCAAGACTCGCCCCACCTGGAGAGGATAAAGAACCTTCCGCCAGTGCTGCCCCCAAGATGTCAAGATCTGGAAGGACAATAAGAACCCCTGTTCGTTTCAGAGATACGGTGGAATGTTACCCAGGTTAGGAGTTGTTGTCCTACATGGTCCTCATCTCGTAACTTAGTTACTTGGGAGGGAGTGATGTAGGGACACCACTCATTCTCAATAATTATTCTAGAAAATGTAAATTCAATTTGTATATTTTATTTTTGGTTATAATTGATAGTTTAGAAATTATAATCTTTTTGTAAAAAAATATTTGTTATCATCATCAATAATATGGTTGCCTTCGAATTGTAAACAAACTTTGTATATAAAGACATTTTAGATATAAGATATTAAATTAATACGTGTGAAGAAAAATAAATTGTTTAATTATTCAAAGTTGTAATAATTGAGCCTCAAGAAATGCCCACACAGTTGTTAATATGGGGTGTGATCGCCTTTAACTGATAGACAGGCTCTACATCGGTGACCCATACTAAGAATTAGGGAGTTTATCAGCTCCTGTGGAATCAACGCCCACTCTTGTGTTAAGGCTGTTTCTAGCTCATGAGTGTTTCTAGGAAGGGGTTGGAGGGATGAGATCCACCGTCCTAGGTTGTTCCATACATGCTCAATGGGATTTAGGTCTGGGGATTGAGCTGGCCAATTCATCCGAGCAATTGCATGGTTTTGGAGAAAAGTGTCGACCACACCAGCCCTATGTGGACGGGCATTATCATCCATTAGAAGAAAGTTTTCTCCCATTTCCAATGCTTGAGGCATCACATATGCTGCCAAGATCTCGTCCCGATACCACCTCTGTCCAGTCAGGGTTCCTTGCCGAAAAATATGGAGTGCTGTGCGACCGCCCAAGAAGATTCCAGCCCAGACCATAAAACATTGGCTTCTGTAGGGATCCCTTTCAACCATATTTCGGGGAATATTTCTGGTTCCTACCTCTCTCCAGACAAAGACACGACGAGAATCGCTGTTTAGAGAGAATCTGGACTCATTAGTGAACATTACACGTCTCCATTCATCTGGATTCCAGGCGACATGTTGTCTGCGCCAAAGTTCCCTTGCTCTCCTTTGAGGTGGTGTCAACGGCACACAAATTATGAGTCGTCGAGCATAGAGGCCCTTCATGTGAAGCCTTCTGCGTATTGTATTAGTTGAAATGGGAGAAAACTTTCTTCTAATGGATGATAATGCCCGTCCACATAGGGCTGATGTGGTCGACACTTTTCTCCAAAACCATGCAATTGCTCGGATGAATTGGCCAGCTCGATCTCCAGACCTAAATCCCATTGAGCATGTATAGAACAATCTAGGACGACGGATCTCATCCCTCCAACCCCCTCCTAGAAACACTCATGAGCTAGAAACACACTTTTAAAAAAGAGTGGGCGTTGATTCCACAGGAGCTGATAAACTCCCTAATTCTTAGTATGGGTCACCGATGTAGAGCCTGTCTATCAGTTAAAGGCGATCACACCCCATATTAACAACAATATCCAAGATATTTATGCACTGACTGCAAGAAGATCATTGCTTGACCGTCTAATTTGCATAAAATACGTGTTAGAATTCTTTGATTTCGGGTATTCTAATCAATAATTGAATAATAAATTTGTGTATAAAATTTCATTGATAAATGTTCAATAAAATTTGAGATAAATGAAAAAAATATGTTGTTCCTTTAATTTTGCGGACCAGTGTATATTAGCACATTCTCTCAATACAACTTCAGATAATAATGTTTACAAGACTACTTCTGCAAATAATGATATATCCATGATTACACTCATTAAACAACGGTACATCCAAAGCAATAAAAAACTATTGTATCCAAAACAACTTCATGATGTATCCAAGACAGACTTCATGATATATCCAAGACAGACTTCAAATAACAATGGTATATCAAAGAACACTTCAGACGAAAATAATGTCGCCAAGACAATTTTATCCAACAATGGGGTATCCAAACAATTTATATAGCTCATCGATAACAACATTGAACATAAACAACGTAAATCCAGAACACTTTAGAAAACAACAAAGTATCCAGGTTATCTTTAAAACAAAACTAAAAAGACAACAAATTCAAGACTTTTTAAAATATCAATTAAACATTCGAGCCAGAAAGCAAAGCTTTTTTTAAGGCCTCATATTAAAACAACAATAAAGTAATTAAACATCTTCAAATACCAATTTTATACCAAGATATTTTCAGAAAGCACTGTAGTAATTAAGATCTTTTTGGGTAATCTTTAAAATAAGGACAAAATATCCAAACCTTCCCATACAAAACATGTTCGTATAAGATAATTTCGGTCGCCAAATTCTTTAGACAACAATGGTTTATCCAATAACGCTTCAAAACAACAATGAAGCATTTAAACTTCTCTGAACAACAATGACGTACCCAAGATTACTAAAAATATCTCTCTACCTCAGAATAAAATATTTTTATTTCTCCAGATAACAATAGCTTGAGTCTTCTGATGAAAATAACGTACCCAGAAAACAATTTAAAGTGACAATAATGCTAACAAAGGACATACAAAACAATCTATCATTACCCTGCATTTTTAGCCTTGAACCCATATAAATTATATTTTAAATCTCTGCCCCTTTACGATGCTTAATATAATATACAACAGCAAACAACAAAAAGCTTTATTAAGACCTTTAGTCTTAAACACAAAACAATTTCATTGTTGAAATTTGCATACGTTGACCTATAGTGAGTTTCTTCTTTAATTACAATCCAATTAAACAAAATCAGAATTATTATCAACTTCATTTCCCCTTAATAAAATATAGAATTATAGTTTACTTAGCAAATATTCAAAGTACAGTAATTAAAACTATATAGGAATAAAATAATAGTTAAAACAATACTTATCGGGAGACGAAGCTTATTGCGTCCGTTCTGGTCAGCCACCTGGCGGAGAATCGATTTTTAATATAATATAAAAGGTGTGTTAATTATAGTTTCCAGAAATATGTTAATAAAAATGAAAATATTTAACTAGGCTTAACTTATTTGCATATTTATAATTAACAAACATTTAATTATTAAGTATTCACATCTTATATGGTGCGCTGATGTACTTTAGATAATTCCTTAGAAATGCACAGATCAAAATCATCGATCTGATCTATTTGATACGGAAAATTAGGAAAACTAATAAATTGACTTACAATTTATCTCAAGTTTAAAGTACTTCAAAATCGCACAAAATTTTGGTTACAACCTCCTGTAGTGTGACGCTCTATGATCACAACTTACTGCAATATATAATATGTTTATATGGTTTTGACCAAGGACTTGGTTGTTGTGGTATGATGTAATCAATATATAGCGCGAGATATTAATGTTTTTAGTTCTTATGATAATTCTGTATATACCTTTTCAGTAGCATACAATCTCTTTTAATAGAAACTACACTACCTAAGATTATTGAATATTAGATAGAAGAATACACACATAACACTTACAAATGGTGTTCACGCTTTAAATTGAAAGTGAAAGTGGCAAAATGGATCCACATACAGAATCTCTAAAAACTGGTGGAAACGTTTATAACTTATTTTTTAAATAAAGGATGATTTAATAAAAAAAACCGTTAGAGATTACATCAATGAGTCTGGACTATGTCATCAGATTATAATCAAAGACCTAAACATGATAAGAGTTAAATTTATAAATTCAATTGCCATCTATCGATAAAATTTATAACAAATACATTCACTGGCAATATGTTTCTTTTCAATGATATCTTCAAATATTATCTCTACAGACCTTACTGCAATGATATAAGTTATTGAATGAGCCAAGCCCTCTCATTCAATAACTCATATCATTGCAGTAAGGTCTGTAGAGATAATATTTGATGTAATTATTGAAAAGAAACAGATTTCCAGTAAATTTATTTGTTATAAATTTTATGATAAGGGTTGTTGAAGGCTTGTCTCTAGTCAGTGTTCCTGATTACGATTTAACAGAAACAAGCCGCAATGTATAAATATTATCACGATAAAAGATAGATTTATGAGAGTGATATAGTGATTTATTTGATTTAGTGATTTATTTAGAGCATATTTGTCATTATCAGATTTTTAATTTGACTCTAGATAGATAGATAGATAGATAGATAGATAGATAGATAGATAGATAGATAGATAGATAGATAGATAGATAGATAGATAGATAGATAGATAGATAGATAGATAGATAGATAGATAGATAGATAGATAGATAGATAGATAGATAGATAGATAGATAGATAGATAGATAGATAGATAGATAGATAGATAGATAGATAGATAGATAGATAGATAGATTTATGAGTGTGGTCGGGAGGCGAAGGACAATGAAGCCAATGGATCGAATGAGGCAGGGTGAGGCAAATATCGCATTGACATTATTTTTGTTCCTCTGTTGAAATTTTATCACCGAAATGATTAAATCCTAATGTCTTCAACACAATAGTTTTGGTACAAACATCGCTTGTCATTGTTTGTGTCTTGTTTGTTCCTTTGTGTTGGCCATGTGGAACCATTTCCTTGCCACTTTCTGGAGCTACTTTCTCCCACACACGCACACACTTTAACAAATAAATTACAACTTTTTTATAATATAATATAATGCGGCTTGAGATTGTAAAACGACATTTGAAAACTATCCCTTATACTTTTTTATATATTTCATTAAAATATATTTACCCTATATAGTTGTATATAGATGGAAAATTTGCCGGGAGTAAATTGATCCATAGAAGCATAGGGCGCCTCTCCCGTCAAAATAAACGTCAAAACCTGACGCCAGCCCGAAACCATGGTCTCTAGGTGGACGCTTCTCAATTTGCCAAAGCTGGTGTTTTGGCTTTGTCACCGACCCGAGGCCGATAGTTGCGGCGACGGTCAATAGATGACGTTATTTTTTGAAGTTTATTTTGACGACAGAGGCGCCCTATGCTTCTATAGTTGTATATATATTGAGTGTATTTCAGTAAAGCTGTCGTATGGCTGTGTATTATAACACTAGAGATAAATTGGCGAAACCGTTAGGAGGGTTCACCACTGATGAGCCAGGCCCACCCGTTATTTTATCATTGTAATAAGAGCAATAGAAAACTGTTTTAATTCAAAAATAATAATACGCGTTGAAAATAGTTTAAATTTCTTTCAATATTAGAGAGACAAAACTGAATATTGATTTGAATATGTATTTTAAATGAGGACATATTTTGTATCAAGATATTTTATTCATCCAACATTTCTGGAAGGAAAACACTCCTATACTTTTCAGGAAATAATTTTTTCTTCAAGAAGAAGAGGGACGTGTTGCCGTTTAAAATATTGGGCAAAAACCTTGATCCAAAATACGCCTTTTTCAAAAAAATAAAATGTCAATTGCTCCATTTAAAAAATCTGAAATGTATTTTTAATATTATTTAAAATATGATTTTAGTATTGAATATATATATATATTGGTCGCAGTGGTACAGCCTACTCCACGCTGACGAGCGCCAATAGCCCGAAACGCGTTCGTGGATGGCTTTTCTTGATTTATCAAGAAATTGGGTTGGTGAAATATCAGGGAACAGGTTAAATCAATGAATAGTTGATTTCTGTTCCACCAGATGGCGCTCTGCCTTCTGAAAAGCACATGTGCTCCTGGTCAGGATATGCCTTTTTTATTTTTAATATATATATATGTTGATTTTTGCAGCGTCCTGGGGCTTAATGTCAATATTCGATAATATTATATCAATATTATAAGTGAGACCAGAACATAGAGGAATCATCAAACAAAGTTATTTTAACAAGGAAAGTATTTCCAAATTTTGTCAGATATCTGAATAAGACCAAGATACAGATTTACAGATAAAACGCTGACGTAGTGCCGTCACTTAACTGATGATGATCCCCTAGTAGGCCACCATTCTGTGACATTACCCCCTCCTTCAGGCTCCACCACGTCCTCGTGGTATTCTTGAATTCTCTGGAAGTAGGGCTTCATTCTTGATATATGGACAACGTGTGGGTCTATGTTGGGTTCATCTTTAGGTGTTACAAGATAGTTCATTCATGATGGTTTTCCTGATATTACATATGGTCCAAAGTATTTCTTAGAATCTTTTCACATTTCCCTATTTTCTTTATTGGTGTCCATATGGCTACCAAATCTCCTATGTTGTATTTACGATCGCGATGATTTTCCTTGTGATATATATTTATCCGTTTTGAACTTTTTTCGTGTTGTGGATGTCTAATTCTCTGCAATTCTGAGCTTTCCTCGGTATTCACGTATTAATCATAATAACCTACGTTAGTCTCTCTATATCGACATGGATGTTGTCTAGGAGAGACACTGGCTCTCTACCATATTGAAGGACTAATGGCGAGAATCCAGTTTTTTTCTTACAAGATCGAATTGTATGCAATAATAATGAACGGCATTATTTCGTCCCAATTTTTCTGGTTCGCATTTACATACATGCTAAACATATTGATTAATGTTCTGTTCAAACGTTCTGTTAATCCATTTGTTTGCAGGTGGTAGCTGATATAGTGAAGCAGTGCTTTACTTTTTAAATTCTCATTATTTACTTAAGGAGGTTTCTTTTAAACGGTGAGCCCATATCGCTGATTAGATAACGAGGGGCTCCGTGCCTAAGAAAAACATCTTCTACAAGAAATTTAGCGACTTCTATTGTTGTAGCATCTGTAACAGCTTTTGTCCCTGTATGTATTGTAGTGTGTCAAAAACACTATCCATTTTTCTCTAGTTTTAGTGGATGGAAGAAGGCCCAAGAAATCTTTACCAACTCTTTCAAATGGGTAATTTGCTTGAGGTATAATTTGAAGAAATCCTGAAGAAAATTGGTTTGTGTCTTTACGACTCTGACAAAAGTGACATGTTTTCCGTACTTGGAGACATATTTTAACATAGAGGGCCAATAATATTTATTTTTTATTCGGTATGTGGTTCTTCAACTCCTAAATGCCCACCGAGCATATGGTCGTGGTATTATTTAATACCATCCTCTTTTCTGCTTTGTGGCACAGCAAGTGGCTAAGGATTACCGTTGGGGGTTGTGTTATTTTTTTATAGAGGAGTTTATCGTCTTTGAAATTATGGGTGAAGGAGCGCTTGTCACACATTATTTCCCCTAAGACTCTTTTTTAACGTTGTCAATATAAAATCGTCCTTCTCATTCATTATTTGCCTGAAAAACATTCTATCGAAATCAATTTCAGGTCCAATTTCAGGCAAAGGCCCTCTTGATAGGCAGCGTCATTTAAGTAAAGAGTTTCTTTCCTGACTTATGTATCACCTCAAAGTCATACTTCCGGATTTTTAGAGCCCATCTAACTGGTCTATGAATAGGGTCTCAGATTTTTAAGCCAGCATAGAGAAGGGTGATCTGTTATCAATCTGAACTGCTTACCATAAAGCACACCATATTGTTTGCGGAAGAGCATTGCTCGATGCAGATGTATATATGTAATTCTACTGTCCTATAAGCTTATGTCCATAGTTTTCTTGAAACCCATTACTGAGATTCCACTCTTCAGTGCTGCGTATAAAAGCAGAATCGTCCAATACAGTATTAGGGCTCTAAGAAGCGGTCTGGTGAATTAATTTGGCGAAACCGCTGGGAGGGTTCACCACTGATGAACCAAGCCCTCTAAATTTGTTTTTTTCATCGCAGTAAGGACAGTTGAAGTTTGTATTGTATTTGAAAGAAAAATTCGTGCTTAAATCCTTTCATTTTATATGCTTACCATAAAGAAAATATTGCCCAAACCATTCCTATACAATCTTTTTCTGTATATATATAGTTGAGTAATTAAGTTCTGATTTGGTTAGGGTTCTGCTGATGTATGACACTACCTTTTCTAGTCTATTAATTATTTTCACTAGGACTGCACCTAGTCCGACGTATCTGTGTGAATGCAGGTGGGGGCTTGAGGGTAAAAAATGTGCTAGATTAGGTGAATTTAATTGAACCATTTTCAAATTTTGAAATGATTTTTATGCTTTGGTTCATTCAAATGAGATGTTTCTCTTTGTGAGTTTAATAAGGGAATGGGCTAAGTTAGGAAAGTTTCTAATAAATTTGCTGTAGTAAGAAAACAAAGTCCTAAAAATGATTGCCTCCTTTCATTTTCTTAGGTTTCGGGAAATTTTTAACTGCCTCGATATTTCGATTTGATGGCTTTACTCCATGTTGGCTTGTTATGTGACCCAGTATCTCTAGCTCTCCATTTTTGTCTGCATTTTTTCGCATTTAATTTTAAATTTGATTCACGGATCATTTGAAAACTGTCTTCATTTTTTCGAGATGATTTTTAACATCATGAGAGACTGTATTTAATGACGTCATCTAAATAGCATAAGCATATTTTCTATTTCAGAGTTTTGATAACATTATCCATAAGCTGTTCAAACGTGGCTGGAGCATTACATAAGCCAAAAGGCATTGCATTAAATTCATATAAACTGTGGCACGTTGTGAAAGCTGTTTTCTTTTTGTTCTCCTCCTCAATTTCAACTTGCCACAGTACCCTGATTTGAGGTCAATTGCTGAGAAGTATTTCGACCCTTGAATTTCGACACGCATATATAAGCACTTCTTGGCCCTGGAGATGCGGGGGGTCCAACAGGACCTCCTCCTGGTCTGGAGGAGGACCCTATCAAGATGGTGGAGCCTTACTCACTCATAAATCATTATAAATTTTCCAATTATTTTCATTTTTTAAATTTATTATTGACTAGATGTCAATAAAAGTGTTTCAATCTCTCTCGTTGTCGAGCCGTTCGACCTCTGCTCCGGGAGGTGTTCGTCTCCTGTAACCTTCCCCTGGATCTGCAGGCCTGGCTGTTCGGCGTCAGCCTCCATCCCGAGGCAGTGAAGTTGGGGTGGGTAACTCCAACTACCTTATCGACCTGCCCACTCTATGGGAAAGAACTCTCGCAGTCCATCGGTGGCGGAGTCTTTCCCGCGGTGGGCACCACCAATGACGACATTGTATATATTTTATATAATATTTCATATAACCATATATGAAAGATGTAAAAGAGAAGTTTCAATCCCAATCTCTCTCCACATTTCAGAAAATATTTATCAAAATTGAAACAATTTTAAAATTAATTATTTTTTTTCCACAACTTATTTTTTTTTTAATAATTATTTTTTTTGGAAAAAAATTGCCTCGTCTTTCTTTTATTCGGATAGGTCGAATATATATTATAAATTTTTATAATTATCAAACAAACAAATAAACAAATTTCTATTTTGTTATTTTGTGATATTAGGCTTATTTATTTTATTATAGAGATCTGACGTTTTATCTCCTAATTTTGTAATATTTTGCAATGTGGTAAATATTAGTGTCGTAAGAATAGTAATATTACATTGACATATTTTTCTTTAAATTTAACGTTGCATGTGGCTCTAGTCAAAAAGATAATTCACGAATTGTCGTCATTATTTTATCGTCAAACTCGGTGTTTCTAAGATGGAGGGAGGATAAACATGGCGAAAGGCCACGGACTCCCTAGCTCTGACAGCTGTGTTGACTGTACATTAGGTGCGGCGAAGTCAAAGGAACGTTTGGGAAAGAGGGCCGCAAAGAACGTTGTGGGTCGCGCGCGTGCCGAAAGCCGACCAATCAGAGAGCTCGCTGTGGAAGATCTATTTTTGTATCCTGTGTGGAGATTAGACTCATTAACGCTGATTATTTCGTTTGTTAATTTCATCGATTGAACGCTCAGCGATCCTGAGAGTGTTATTTAAGGCCACCCTGTACACAGAGGCAGCGTCGTACGAGGTAATACTTTTCGTAGGGCCCAACACCCCAAAGTCCGTTCACATTACTGAGAGATACGATAGCACCCCGGCTGAAAGAGCCAACCTCAGGTTAGAGCCAGATGATGTGGAAATCCTCTGGTAAAGAAACAAGACGCAGTTAATGGCAGGCAGGATACTAGCCCAAGAATGGTACAAGTTTCGAAACGGCGATTTACGTACCACTGCAGCCTGATGTGTCCTTGAACGTCACTAGGCGGGGGGTGACAGAAGAGCCGGCGGTCTCAATGAGGATGTAGGCTGACGTCAGGTTTGACCAGACAGTGGAGATTTAACTGTCGCTTTGGAAACCAAGGTTCAAAACCCACATTGAGCAGTTAGTAAAATAATTAATTGCCTTAATAACCTCTAATTATTGTCCAGGAGACCGAGAAATGCAATGTTTTAATGCGTTATCAAAAGGAGACATGCCCCTTTT
Organism: Cordylochernes scorpioides; assembly: GCA_030710605.1. Taxonomy (NCBI): domain Eukaryota; kingdom Metazoa; phylum Arthropoda; class Arachnida; order Pseudoscorpiones; family Chernetidae; genus Cordylochernes; species Cordylochernes scorpioides. The sequence goes on from CP092867.1 coordinate 124,587,162, forward strand.
GACCCATATATAAAGTATCCGAAGAGATAATGTAAAATATGTCTTAGTTCCACCAAATATTATTGTGATATGATGCGCTTCGTTTTCTACTTCTCACGATGACAAATTGAAAATATCTCGAGATGAGAAAACAATGAGAAAATCGTTAAATGTAAAATGTTTAACTGAATCGTAAGCTTAGTATGTCTAGTAAAAACATCTTGTAATCATGCCAAAGTTGAAGACAAGACGACCAGCGATTGAAGTTTCACTTAAGGATCCTGGCGATTGAACTTTAATGGAACTTCACCTGAAGAAGAAGTCTCTGTCTAAAAAGACGATAGTCAAGTATCATAAATTAAGATGGTTTTCTAAATATAGCTATACGGCTTAATTATTTCTCAACATGATATCAGAATGGAAATGAAGTTTTTACTATAATCGAGCTTCCAAACCTTCATTACTTTCTTCTAAGGAATCTGGAAAGAGTCTGCGATGAGAATAGCAATGAGATTGACAAATTATTGGAACACGATGGGAACAGATGATTTGATGGAATGTGGAACAGGATGATGACAGATCTGCCATATCTTTGGCCGCGCGCTGTTTAGGTCAGTGAGCCTTGGCGATATCATTTTGATAAACTGGATAGAATTGAAGCTAGGAACGATCCTATAATGCTGAGAAAATAGCCGTAATCAAGCCAGTGGTCGCTTACCAGAGAAGTTATTCAGTAAAATATTTCAAGTCGAGCTGATGTATATCTCAGAGTTCTTTCTACTGTAAGTCTCACGGAATACTAAAATTCTAAGCCTTTTTGTATTTCTTAGTATTGTTAGTACTCTACCTTTCTCTGTAAATGCTAAAGTCTTATTGAATATGTTTCAGTGAATTCGTTCAACACTGTATTTTGGCACCTGTAGCATATTTGGGGGGAAACGGTAGAGACTTAGCGCGCCATCTGTATACGGAAATATAAACTATTTATTCTTTTTGAAATAAAGCAAAACATTTTTTACTGTGTGTGCCCCTAGTGCAATGATAAAATATTGGGAGGGCCTGACTCATCAGTGCTGAACACTGCCATCGGTTTTTTTGGCAAAGGTATTTTAAACGAACTATAGACATAAGCTTTTTTTTTTTTTTTTTTGGTAGCAGTGGTCAAAATATAAAAAAATAGTTCTTTGTTTGACATCACTCTTTACAGCATTTAAGATGATGCCGATCTACCCCAAGTTCATCTGAATTGTGGACCCTTAATTGAAAGACTATTTAACACATACAATGGTTAGTTGACTAATGAGTTCTGTATTGTGACATCAGTTTGGGAATCCTAGATAATGGCACGACTAGAATCATATTTTAAATGTTTCACGTCCACGACAGTTTCTTGTTAATTCAGTCTCAAGAACTGCCAGATTTTGGTCGAAATTTTTTTCTTTTCCGATCCTTTTCAAGGAGAGGATAATAAAAAGCTTGACTATGGATGACTCTTCCCGTTCTTCAAAGTCTCTCTGTGAGGTTTGAACATCGGGTCGCAGGCTGTTGTAGAAGGAATAAAAATTCAAATCACGTTTTTGGGTAGAAATATAAATAAAGAATTAATAAAATGTTTTAAAGCTTTTATTTAAATTTTACTAAAAGTAAATAAAAAATATTTCAACTACCGCCATTGACCAATTAGATTTATATGAACAAAAATAAAAGCGGTGGGAGACAAATGTCGTATATTGAGTGAAGTGATAAATGTATTTAATAAAACACAAAAACTTGCTAATAACTTGCTTTATATAAAATTAGGATAAATACATGATAATTCGCGTATAAAGCTGCTCTTCACGCCGTAAGAGAAAGGACGCACAGGTATTAGGGACAGACTTCCAAGACTCCGATGGAATCCTTAACAAAAACAAGTTAGATCCATGTTAGTAGCAACAAGATTTAAAAATTGTGGGTCGCAGCTCCCATTGGGAAGGAGCTATGTAACAGATTATTTATTATTTTATGAATAGATTATTAATTTTGATATTTGTATTTTAATACACTGTGTACACTGTACACTATTCTCTAGTCAATTATCGACCCCCCAGAAGTCTAAAATTTTGTCAACTTGCATTGTAAGCTTAATTGAACGATATTATAAAATTCCAGACGTTCACGTGGTCTGGAAGTATATTTAAAAATGAATATATAAGATTTGTGTACAGACAGAAATGTGGAAGCAAGTTAAATATAAGTTTTTAATAAAGTTAACATTTAAGTCATACATAAAAATGTTTTGAATTTTGAATATTAGCTAAAAGAAAAAACAAATCTGAGGGGTTATAAAAAAAGTACCATCACCATTCTTATAGAATGCTATGGCAATGTTGGTCTTTATTTCATGGAATCATTGTTATTACAAATTGTATATTCAACAATAGTAAAATTCAATAAATCACTCATTTTCTAACGTTCCAATATAAACTAGGTCTTCTAATCCTTACGTGCCAAACTGGGAGCAGATTTAAAACTTCCCGGATATCTCAGAAATGTATCGTTATGGGAACAGAATGGAGCATATTTGGATATGATCACCTATATCATATAACATTACATGTTTGGATGCTAGGGAGACAATAGATATAATATATCAAAGGAAGTATAGAAAGTGATAGTAAAAAAACAATTGGTTGAGATGGACTTTAAACAGGCTGAGAAAAACAAAATGTGGATTGTTGAAACCATGCGCAGTGCCGTGATGAAAGTTGGTTCTTATTGAAGATATGAGCTTTGAGTGTGATCAGAGCTGTCCGAGGATGGTAGCGTCTGGGCTAAGATATCTTGTGTGGTGTCTCCATCCCACCTTCTCTATTACATCTTGCAACTGATCTCTTAATACTTATATCAACTCACAATTGAAAATAATATAGTATGGGAGTTTAAATTGTTATTTTGGTATTATTATAAGGTTGCACCAAAAGTTTGTGTTTTTCTTAAAACGTTGTTTTTCTTATTACATGGCGAATAATATTATTACGGCGAATACATGTTGTTGTTGTTGTCATGTCCAATGAAGAGCCTCTGATGTCTCCATGCATCTCTATCACAGCAGCAGCAATGTCCACCATCTTGGGTGTGTAAATCTGCTGCTCTGGGTCTATGTCAATTTTCTGCAAGGCTGCGGCCATTGCTGGGCATGAGAATATGTGAGTAGGTGGGCGAATACATAATAATACATAATACAATTAATATATACATAATACAAAGACATTATACATAACGGCGAATAATATTGGTATTTCATTTTTTTTGCAAGTGTTTACGAACTTTTGGGTCAACTTTGTATAATTATTGTTTGCGACCTTCTTGTGGCGCCTCCATTGATTGAGCGACCCACATAGCAGCCCTGGGTGTATTCGTTTTATAAATACGATATGTAGTCCAAAATATTGTTGGGAATCGCTACAGATGGTACGACCAACATGGTACGTAGCGATATGTCGACCATTGCGATAAGCACGGGTTTTAGAACGACTGAAGCAATGGACATACAAGGTTGACCCAAAATTTCGTAAACACTTGACAAAAAAATTGAAATACCAATATTATTCGCCGTTATGTATAATGTCTTTGTATTATGTATAAAGTAATTGTATTATGTATTATTAAGTATTCGCCGTAATAATAATATTCGCCAAGTAATAAGAAAAACGCGAACTTTTGGGACAATCTTATAAAACTGATCATGTTGTTAAATACCCGGTGACGATGTTATTGGCTCTCACAACTCAATTCTTGAAATTGAGACCTCAAGCAAGGGGGAAGTAATCTTAAAAGTAAAGACAGTATCTAAACGATTCAAAGTTATTTGAAGCTATTTTGATCTGGGAGAAGGACCTTTTATTTAAGAGAAAGTATGTATATATTCACACATTTATTATTAAATTGTTAAAGTGATAATCCTATTGAAGGACTGACAAGTCCGAAAGCTTTAAAATAAAAAGTTGTACAAGAAACTTAACCCTGGAAGCTTCATTTATTTTATAATAATTGATATATAGCTAGCAATAAATATGTATATATATATATGTTTCTATGAAAATGTTAATCTGCAAGACGCAGGTTATCATCATCATTGTTTTGTTTTTGTCACTTTTTGGCGTTTCGCAAATAAAAAACAAAAGCTGTATCAGACTTTACTAAGACAATAAAGATTTGCTAAAAATAAAAGTGTACAAAGATGCTGCATTTGGCGACGAGGATATAAGAGTAAGTACCCTAGAATTTTGAAGTAAATATTTTTAGAAATTATCTTAGATTTTTTTTTTTTTTTTGCATATAATTGAAAGTTATTTTTAAAAGACTAAAATTGCAAAGTTTTAGGATGCAAATTTAAAAAAAAAAGTGAAATAAAATGGCTAGTTACCAATTTAAGGAATATAATGAGGAAACTGAAACTTTTGAAACGTTTTATGAACGATTGGAACAGTTTCTCATATTGGAGGAGGCAGGGGATGAGAAGAAAAAGGCTTATCTCCTAACCCTCATGGGAAGTAAAACCTATGGTGTTTTGAAGAATTTGTGCAGTCCTATTCTACCTAAAAATAAAACTTTTGATGACCTAATAGATATCGTGAAAAGGCACTTCTCTCCAAAGCGCTCAATTGTAGTAGAGAGGTTCTTTTTTTTTTTAAAGAATGCAATTAAAGGAAGAAAGCATCTCGGATTACTTGGTGGAAATTAAGCGTTTGGCTTCCTCATGCAACTTTGGAAATTTTCTGGAGGATTCTTTACGTGATAAAATGGTTTGTGGGTTATATAATGCCAAAATACAAAATAGAATTTTGTCGGAGGGTGACATTTCTTTAGCTAAAGTAATTGAGATAGCATTATCTATGGAAGCGGCCGAGAAAAATACAAAATTATTCCATTTGGAGCAGGGTGAAGATTGTGTAGATAAGTTGAGGATGGAACGCAAGGTTGAATCAAATTTCCAGAATGGCAAATGTAAACATTGTGGTAAACCGCATAAAGAACCATTTAGATTTAAGGAGGCGATATGCTTTAAGTGTAATAAAAAAGGACACATTGCCTCAATATGTTGTAGCAGTAGAAGAAATCTAAGGCAACATCAGAATCAGCCGGGAAATATACATCAGATAGGAGACCAAGAAGAGGAGGAAGAGTATGTCCAGAAAATTATAAGCGTGACGATACCTGAGTATAAAATTAATTTTGCCTCAAGTGACCCTCCCTATCTGATGGAGTTAAAAGTAGAAGGAAACTTTATTAAATTTGAAATGGATACGGGTAGTGGTCTAACACTGATATCAGAAAAGGATTTTAAAAATAGTCTTCAACACTTGAAATTGGAAAAAGCGAGTATTATTGTAAGAACTTATGATGGTACCGTGGTACCCATTCTGGGTAAAATCAATATCAAAGTGGAGTGTCAAGATATTACTTACAAACTTAGAGCGTTGGTGGTAAAAGGAGAAAAGAGGGCGTTGATGGGAAGAGAATGGATAAATAGATTGAAATTGGGCTGTTTCGCGGTAAAACATATGCCTGTGGAAATTACCATTGAGGAAATTTTGAAGGAAAATCAAGCCTTATTTGTGGAGACAACTGAACCAATAAAAGGTTTCACATTTTCAGTAAACATGTGTGATGTGAATCCAATTTTCCATAAGGCTCGTCCGGTGCCTTTCGCCATTAGGCCAGCAGTTACTGAAGCATTAGACAAAATGGTGGCTAAGGGTTATCTATGTGAGGTGGCGAGCAGTAAATGGGCCACTCCAGTGGTTGTAGTGCCGAAGAAAAATAAAGAGATCAGAATTTGCTGCGACTTCAAGGTAACTCTAAATAAATATTTGGACACTGCGGCCTATCCCCTTCCCACACAGCAAGATTTATTCTCCACATTGGCCAAGGGAAAATATTTTTCTAAATTGGACTTGAGGAACGCTTATCTGCAATTAGAGGTGGACCCAGGCACCCGACCGTTACTAACGATAAATACTCATAAAGGGCTGTTCAGGTTTAAGAGAATGCCATTTGGATTGGCAAATGCGCCCAGTTATTTTCAATCTGTAATGGATAGGGTTTTGTCGGGTATAGGAGGCGTAATTTGTTATATTGATGATGTCCTTATAGCCACAGCATCAATTGAAGAACATCTGGCGTTGTTGAAGACTATATTTGCTCGCTTGGCGAAGTATAATATCAAACTAAAGAAAGAAAAATGCCTATTTTTGCAAAAAGAAATTGAATATTTAGGACATCTTGTCACGGGAGAGGGCATCAGACCTTTAGATCATAAGGTACAAGCAATACAGAAGGCCAAAACGCCTACGAATATCTCTGAATTAAGGTCATTTCTTGGTTTAGTTAACTTTTATGGGAAGTTCATACCCAATTTGCCAGAGCTTTTGAAGCCTCTTCATGAGCTTCTTCACAAAAAAACGTCCTTGGGTTTGGACAAAGGAATGTGGAGAGGCCATTGACAAGTGCAAGAACAGCATTACCTCTGAGAGGGTGCTAGTCCCATATGATACGACTTTGCCATTGTGTTTGGCCACTGATGCATCGCAGATTGGAGTGGGCGCTGTGTTGTCACATATTATAGAAGGCCAGGAGAGACCGATTATGTTTGCCTCACGGACTTTATCGGAAGCAGAACAAAATTATTCTCAGATTGAGAAGGAGGCTCTAGCCATTATATATGGAGTTACCAAGTTTAATCAATTTATTTATGGAAGAAAATTTATTCTTATTACAGACCATAAGCCATTGGTGACCATTTTGGGCTCAAGATCAGGAATCCCCACCTTATCTACTTCAAGATTGCAGCGTTGGGCGCTTATTTTGTCAGCTTATACTTACGATATTAAATTTCGAAGAACTCAAGACCATGGGAATGCAGATCTTTTGTCACGTTTTCCTGTGGGCTGTGAAGAAATTCCAAGATTAAATAATGTCTATGCTTTATCCTTTGTGGAAGAATTGCCGATCACAGCAGAGGAAATTGCCACGGAAACTGAAAAAGACGAAGTGCTCTCATTGGCCAAATTTTATACTCAGCAAGGCTGGCCTGAAAAGGTGGCTGATCACCTCAGACCTTATTTTCAAAGGAAACTTGAGCTAACTGTAGATGGGGAGTGTTTGGTTTGGGGAATGAGAGTTGTCATTCCACCATCTCTCAGAATAAAAATGTTGAACTGTCTTCATGAGACTCATTCCGGTATGAACAAAATGAAGGCTGTAGCAAGATCACATTTTTGGTGGCCAAATCTAGATACCCAAATCGAGTTTTTGGTAAATAAGTGCAGAAGCTGTCAGCAATCCCAGGATGGGTCAAATAAAGGAAAATGGCAACCCTGGAAATGGTCAACCAGACCTTGGCAAAGAATTCACATTGATTTTGCAAATAAGGAAAACATTAATTTATTAATAGTAGTAGATAGTCATTCAAAGTGGATCGAAGTCATCCCAATGAGAGAGACCACCACACGCAAAACCATTGAGCAACTACGGCGACTTTTTTCTTCCTATGGGTTACCGGAGGAACTTGTATCTGATAATGGACCTCAGTTTACTGGTAGTGAAATGAAAGGTTTTCTGGAAGGAAATGGAATTAAACAAACATTGATCCCGGCGTACCACCCGCAAAGTAATGGCTTGGCTGAAAGAGCGGTTAGAACAATTAAGACTGCCCTGGATAAAAATAAAAGGAAAATTGGGGATACACCATTCAAGACACCTTATCAAAAGTTCTTCTGGCATATCGAAGCACCCCGCATGTGACAACGGGAAAGACTCCATCAGAGCTCTTTATTGGGCGTGCGCTTCGAACCAGAGTGTCGTTGATACATCCCAGCTTGGCATCTAGAGTTAGGGACCAGCAAGCCAGGCAAATGAAGTATGATCGGCGAACCCATTTGGAAGAATTCCAGATAGATGATTTAGTGTGGTGTAAAAACTTTAGAGGTAGTGATAAATGGATCCCAGGAAAAATTGTGGGCAAGAAGGGAACTAGAGTCTACACCATTTTGATCCACGGACAGGTAAAGGCCTATCACAGGGATCAAATTAGAAAAAGGTGGAGGAATGGTGAGGAAGATGAGAGTGGAGATGGAGAGCGTCAACCCGAGCACTCAAGAGGAGCAGGTCCCAGTGCCATAATCTCGGAGGTTGTACGAGACAGAGGTTATATGGAGTCGATGTCGCCAGGACTAACTAGCCAGCGGTCGGAGCAAGATTCAGAGGTTCAGAGTGATACAGACGATGGAAAGTCATTGGAGCCTCTTCGCTCGCTGGACCCCGAGGCCTTGAAAGAGGAGGGTCCTGTCCTAAGGCGGAACCCACCTCGAGCGAGGAGACCTCCTGTGAGATTTGAAGAGAGAAGATGGTGATATATAGCTAGCAATAAATATGTATATATATATATGTTTCTATGAAAATGTTAATCTGCAAGACGCAGGTTATCATCATCATTGTTTTGTTTTTGTCACTTTTTGGCGTTTCGCAAATAAAAAACAAAAGCTGTATCAGACTTTACTAAGACAATAAAGATTTGCTAAAAATAAAAGTGTACAAAGATGCTGCAATAATCACACAAATATTTTTTTAACTTTAAGTGATAGAATCTAGAGGTAACTAAACCTTATGTTTCAAGTTGACGTATATTCGCTAATTATCCCATCTGCTCAAATTGCCAGATGTCCGCCTAGGAAATAACACGGGTTGGGTCAGCAGCAAGCCTTCAGTTGGCTTTAAGTAATTTTGTTCATAGCTACAAGGCCACGAAAACTTTTTAAAATGATATTTTAAATTTATATTCAACAACATAATATTAGAAGCTATAAAATACCCCATAATTATTTTATTTCGGTTTTGAAACATCCAACTCTCAAAGTAATCGACACTTCAATCGAAATCATCAATAGTTATGACACAAAATTCACAAGTTTTCAGAGATAGTTTAGGGAATAATATATATTGTTATAACCATTCTATAACACTGTAATACTTTTTGCATGTTTAGCACTTGACTACTCGACGATCTCGAAATTTCTCGAATCCCAGCTTGCTGCCGCGAGTTGACTCTGCAGGACCTCAACAGCCTCCTCCCGGCCTACGTGCAGCGCTCTCGAGGACGCCGGGGCATTCTGTCGGTGCCTTGTAGCAGAAAAGCTTTGGGAACGTAATTTTCAATGTTAAATTCATAGTTAAATTAACACATGACGCGCGCGCTATATATATGTATATATAAACATTTGTCTTTGCTTGCCTTCTGTCGCTGAAACGTCGGTAAATAAAGTGGTAGTACAGGTCAAGTTGCGCCTCCCACCAGGGGCGGAACTATTTGCAATCTTGTACGCTGCCAAGACAATCCAGGTCATGCCGAGACATCATATTTGTATCCTAGTACCTGGAAGCTCTACACGCCCTCTATCACACCGTTTACCTCGGGGATAGTTTAAAATCTCAATACTCTAGACAATGCCCATCTTAGCTGGGTCCGGTGTGCCACCACTGCAGGAAATGAACAATTCACAAGAACTGCAGTGCATTCCACCCAACTTAAATGTACACCTGGCTGTCCAGGAAGTTTGACAGTACCTGAAGAGTTTTCCCTGCAGCAGCTATGGGGGGACCGACCTGTACATAGCACCCTCTCCATATCTCGTTCTGAGGTGGGTGGCACGACATCTCCATTTCTTTTAAAATTACACTTCCGATAAATTAAACTTTGTGAAACTATATATTAACAGAGCTTTGTATTAGATTACCTTGTCAGACACTCCAACAATAGCTCCGCACTGTTACCAAGAGAACCAACAGCCGACAACCTCTATTCCAGACGTCCATCTTATCATCTCCCAAGATTTCAGACAACAAATCTCCTTGAAGTACCACCTTTGTGCAGAGACATTAAGAGCTCTTCCGAGAAACAATTTAGCCTGGCGAGATCTTATCAGCTGGATGTCCAATGCAGCAACTACTAACTAGCAAATAATCTGTAGATAATTGGTCTGAATATCAACCTGCATAGTTTATGTAAAATACAGAAGTACAGGTTGTGAAAACAGTTGTGTTATACATTAGAGTCTCATTTATTGTGGGTTATTCAAAAAAGACCATGGAAATAAAGAGTTTTCACACACACACACTCAAAATAAAGTCAAGTTATACATTATTTAGAGAGAGAAAACTACCGAAGTTACAATCAAAAACTTTATTAGATTTAAAAAGGAAACTTTCTCAAAGAAATCGGCAAGTTTGGTTGCCTTGTAACCTAAAAATAAACTTTATCAAATCTTTGTGGGAAATTTTAGGCTATTTCACACATCGCACACATTAAGCCCGATGTTAGATATATTTAATTGAATAATCAGAGAAAATGTTCATAAATACTCTTTCTAATTTATATAACTGTAGAGAGATAAGTTTCTAAGAAAACAAGGAACGTTAGCTTGGGGCAAACAAATATCAAGTTCTACCGTTTTACCTTCTCCTCTTTTATTATTATTATTTTTCATTTATCTAAATATACTAGAACATTAGCTTGTCAAACATGTAACAATATAAACCAAAACACTAAACTTTGTTTTTAGGCTTATTTTGAATGGGAAGGTGGTCTTTCATTTCTATCCATATAAAAAAGTTTGATGTTTTGACTTAGATTCGATGTTGCGTGTGCTAAAATCTGTCGTTAATTCCCGAGATTGTTTGATTGTAGATATGGTCAATGGGGTTTTAAGATCAATGTGCCATCTATTGGCCATCTCTACAAGCAAAGTCAGGTCGATGCCATAACACCAGCTTTGATATTGTCGCGCGTGTCCCCTCCGGTTCTTCGCGACGCCGCCGCTTCCTCCTTCGTGGGTCACCTATCCAGGCTCCGTTTCTCTACCTCTGCAGCTCTCCGAGAACCATCACTCAAGTGGATCTCCTTTACCCTGGCAGTATCTCTCGGCCTTACCACTGGTGGGGGGTTACGAGAGACTTACCAGAAGAGTAGCGGCTGTGGTGTTGGCGAGAGAGTAATAACAGCAATCGACATCAAGACTTCTAACACTCTTCTTTTTTATTATTATTATTTCATCTCAATTTGCAGGTGTTACATTCGAGCACAGCTCGCGAGTCACCTTGTCCAGATTATTTACACATGGCGAGTTGTAATGCTGGAGTGGCCCCTCGAACCTTACAGGAGGGAAAAAAAAGTGTACAATACGGGATTGTCATCTTTAAACCACATTAAATATAACTCGAATAACAATTAACGGGTGTTTACATTTATTTACACACCAGAGACAATATAAACATCTATTTACAACTATTTGCTCCAGGAAACAGGACCACAGCAGTCGGCGATTCCAATACTAGTTCCAGACGGGAAATAGGCGAAAGCGCCATCTATTGACGGAGGTTGTAGGTGTTTTTCAGACACATATACGCGACAATATATTTAGAACTCTCTCCTAGAGGCCATGGTTTGGGGCTTTGGCCCTCGTCAGACCAGGGCGAGGTTTGATTTCATGAGATCATTGGGGATTCATGGAATCTTCGGAATTCGGCAAAGAGGTGTTCAACTGGTAAAATGGCCTTGGCCATTTCTATGGCTAAAATATAGATACAGTAGAAATCCCCTGAGAGAACACACTCGCTAGAGGACACCTCTATACAAAGGACAGTTTCAGTGTAGCATTTATAAGCAGACTCGCCCAATAAAGTATTAGAGCTCCAAGAAGCGGTCTGGTAGATTAAATTGGCGAAACCTCTGGGAGGGTTCACCACTGATGAGCCAAGCCCTCTCATTTTTCATCGCAGTAAGGACATTAGAAGTTTGTTTAATGTGCAAAAGAAATATTCGCGCTTTAATGCTCTCATTTCTTACATTTTTTCATCACCAAAATGTCCATTTTTACTACTTAGCTGCTCACCCTTCACCAAAGGATACTTTGGCTGTGCCACTTGGTGACAGAGAGTTCTACTGTCTATACACCTATAGAGAGAAGAACTTATACAATGCATTCTCTATTTAAAACCTACTGAATTAAAAATATCAGGGCACCAAATACTTAGTATGGGATAACTATAATTGGAAATAAAAAATATCACATTTAAAACCAAGATTTTAAACTCTCAAATATCCTAATTTTAAAATTTATTTTCAAATTCCATAGCTTGAATAACAAATACAGACAAGCCTCGCTATAACAACATAACTTGGGAGTAAGTATTTAAAACATCACTTGGGAGCAAGATTTTATGTTATTAAAACAATGTTGTTGTTTAGAGAGAAAATGATTAGAACAATTGAGACTTTAGAATTGTGATGTTAAAGCCACATTACTGTTATAAACGAGCACAAGGCAATAAGACCAAATCCAAATAAATAGTGTGTGACGTTTCGGTAACAGCATTGTTACTATCTTCAGACAACACCAACAACAACAGCTTTATTAAGACATTTCCGTCCTGTAAGGACTCGCCATACATCATTTCCATGGAGAAAAGGGGAAAAAAACATTAACAAAGGAGAGAAAGGAAAATTAAAAGGAAATCAAAGTATTCAACATAACTATACAAATTAACTATGGAAGGAAATTGTTCTGTAATTTTAGTTCTTAGAGATTACATCTTCAGACAAAAGTACTGAATGTACATGTACATAAACGTCACACACTATTTATTTATTTGGATTTTGTCTTGTTACCTTGTGTTTATAATCCTAATTGTGCCTTATATTATTGTTATAAATGAGGTTGTTATATAGAGGTTCCACTCTAGATGACACTTACCCGGGTTTTAGGAAGTCGTAAACACAATAAAGGTAAAAGTCCCTAAAAGATATTAATTCCCTGTGCTCAAATAAATCGAAGATCCATCAAGGAATAGGTTTGTTTACATTAACTCAAGCTTTCAGGCTTATCAGCCCTTCGACGGGAGTGACACAATAACCAAATTTATTCAATACAAGGTTGTCCCAAATTTCGTAAACACTTACAAAAAATTGAAATACCAAATAATGAAAACACTTGCAAAAAATTGAAATACCAAATAATGAAATACCAGCTGGCCCTGCTGATAGTAACCTGAAAGGGCTCCTGATCCTGGGATACAGGATGAGCAGTGTTTGTACTCCATGTTAGAAGCGGCTCCACATGGCGTCTGTTCCTCATGTCAGAGGCGATCATTTTTTGGAGCTAAGTCGGCCTGCCACTGAGTAGTGCTCCCAGTCTTAATGACAAAGCCAAATGCACTCTACTTCATCCAGTCATGACGAATGTCAAAAACCACATTATTGACTGTATTGGCTCATCCATTGCGTGAAGATAAGAAAGAAGAAGACACGTCAATAATAAGACCAATACTGATCTATGGACACCCAATTTCTATGACAGCACATAAGAACATCTTTAAAAATTAGAAGTTTTCGAAAATAAAATGATCAGGAAAATAAGTCCCCACCCTGGTTCGTTCGAAACACGATCCTCAGGAATGATCTCAATATTGGAAATATCAACGAATACATAGTTAAACAATCTTTTAAGTTTAATTAAAAGTCTGAAACTTTTAAAACCCCCACTTTAAAGGAAGCCACAAACTACAAATGTGGAACAAGGAAATAATAAATTTAAAACCAAAACAAATTATTCATCAACTAAGCCAAAATGACGAAAAGTGGAAAAAAAGGGAAGAAAAATAAACCCACCTTGAATATCAAACAAGCCAGAGAAAATCTCCTCAAGAACAAGATCCCCAAAGACACCAATATAAAATATAATTGTAAATTAAACCCTGTACATCTTCCACACATTATTGTCTTCTTCTTCTTTCTTATCTCCACTCAATCGTATTAGGCTGTCTAGCTTGTAAATCTTGAGACTTTGGTTGGTGTCTGTTGACAACCATCATGATTGGGTGAAGTAGAATGCGTCTGCTTTTGACATTAAGACTGGAAGCACTACTCAGTGGCAGGCCGACTCAGCTCTAAAATAAATGGCCGCCTCTGACATGAGAAACAGACGCCATGTGCAGCCGCTCCTAACATGGAGTACAAACACTGCTCATCCTGTATCCCTGGATTAGGAGCCCTTACAGGGTACTATCAGCCGGGCCAGCTGAGCCCAGGTTTTTTAGTGAGCTTGTTACTGCTCCCCCTCCTCCTTTTTCATCCGGGCTTGGGACCGGCAAAGGTGGAGTTACACATTATTGTAAATATGATTATCTAAGTTGCTCTTTTTGAGCGGCCCCTAATAGTTATTTTGGAACTGGGACTTTTTGTTTCATTTTTTTTTTCAGAATGTTTTTAATGATTACCTTTAGGCGATCGATAAAATTTCATTAATTATACATTTGTGAACAAAGGAAAAATTTTATATTATTTTAATATAAGTTAATAAATTCAATGGTATGAGGAGAAAAAGCGAATGAATTTAGAAAATAAAGAAAAAGACATTTGTTTATGTTGGTAATTTAGCGGCCGCTTAGGAGTAAATCGCCCATTTTCGATGAAAAAGTAAATGGTGAGAATTATTTGAAAATGTTGGAGGAATTTATGCAGCCAAAATTGGTTAGAAAAAACGTTTACTTCATGCGGGATTGTGCACCCGCCCATTACTTAAACATTGTTAGAACATTTCTCAATGAAAAATTCCCTCACAAATGGATGGGGCGCCGTGGACCAATTGATTGGCCTGCTGATAAAGTTTATCATCAAAAACCCAAGACTTTAGAGCAAATGAAAAATGCACTAGAAGAAGAATTTAATCTTCTTGATGCGGATTTATGAGCTCGTATTTGTCAAACTGTCCCTAAAATATTGTGTTTGGAAGCAAATGGAGGACATTTTGAAAAACTATTATAAATTTAAATATATTTGAAAAAACTTTAATATATTACCTAAAATAAAGTTTTTATTCAAGTTTGCTTTTTAATTTTTAATTTAAAAAATAAAAGGATTCGGAACTTATGGGCAACCCTATATACAAGGTGCGTTCATTAATTTCCAGGACTGCTCTGTATCTTTGAAAAATAAAACAAATAAAAAAACTAATTCAATATTTTTCAAAATATGCCCCTCCTGCCTCAATACACCTGTTCCATCTTTTTTTCCAATTGTCGAAGCAGGAGATAAAATCACTTTTTGAGAGGTTCCTCAAGGTTGCCTTCGATTCATCTTGTATCATATCAACGTTGTCAAATTTCCTTCCGTTTAACTTCATTTTCAATTTAAGATAGAGGGAAAAGTCATTGGGGGCTAAGTCGGGGGAATAGGGTGGATGAGAGGGATCTGTATGGTTGAATGCTTGGCCAAGAACTGCAAAACAACATGGGCTGTGTGCGGCCGCGCATTATCGACGTGAAGTATCCAGTCATTGTTTTACCATCTTTCAGATCTTTTAAGGCGCACTGCCTCTCTTAAGCGCCTCATTATCCCCAAATAAACCTCTTGATTAATTATACGCCCGAAAGGAATAAATTCATGGTGAACCAAAGCATTAATATCAAAAAATGTAACAAGCAATGTCTTGACTTTGGATTTTGTAAATCTTGCCTTTTTGGGTTTCGGTTCCCCTCTTTCAATCCACTGGCTGGATTGACCTTTGGTTTCCGGGTCATACTGATACACCCATGTCTCATCCCCGGTAATGATTTTTTGCATCCATTCTGGATCGGTCCGAGTCATTTCAACCATGTTTTTGCAGAAATCCATTCTAACCTCCTTTTGTTCCTCTGTTAGAATCCGGGGAACAAATTTTGAAGACGTCCGGATCATGATCAAATCTTTTGTTGCTATTTGTTGACACAGTCCTACAGATAGTCCAGTCTCTGAAGATAAGTCTTTAATAGAAATTCTTCTGTTAGATTTAATTAATTCCTTTATTTTGAGCTTGTTTTCCTCGCAACGTAATGATCTTGGACGCCCAGTATGCTGATCATCGTTTACCTTTTCCCGACCTTTTAGGAAGCGTGAAAACCGTTCAAAAATTCTTGAACGGGATAAAGCCAAAAGCTTCTTTAATCAATTCATGCGTCTCAGTAGCACTTTTTTTCAATTTAAAACAAAACTTAATGCAGATTATCTGCTCTTCGAAAATGGCCATTTTAAAATTAGAAATGCGAACCTTACAAGGAAATTGTTTTGTTCTATTTTTAGATCGGCGCGTGCGCCACGAGACTCGTGCTTTCAGTCAGGTGTGGTCGAATGTCCAATATTTAACTCTGTATAAAAAAAAAATTTCTTTAGCTTTTTTATTTATTTTATTTTTTAACCAGTCCTGGAAATTAATGAACTCACCTTGTATATTGGCCTACCTTCATAAATATATAGCTGAACCTCTTCAATTCAACACCTCAAGGGATCAGAGCTTTCTGTTGAATTAAAGGAAGTGTTAAATTAGTTAGAATCATCTAACTCGCTAAAACAATATTTTTTTTTTTTAAATAGCTTTGTACACTGCGTGACATTGAAAATGGAACACCAAGAAATAGTGACCAGAAAGTGATGAAACTCGGCAGACAGAGAGAGACAGGGACGAACAATAAGTGATATTTATTTCAAAATGATAGTCATAATACAGAGCGAGAACGGCGTCGGCTTAGTAGCAAGTAGGACCACCGCGGACGGCGATGCACGCAGCAACACGTCTAGGTAGAGAGTCAATCAGAGTACGGATGGCGTCCTGAGGGATGGCTCTCCATTCCCTCTCAACCATTTGCCACAGTTCGTCTTCTGAACGCGGCTGTGGCAAGGCATGCAAACGGCGTCCAATGATGTCCCAGACGTGCTCGATTGGTGAGAGATCAGGAGAGTACGGTGGCCAGGGAAGCATCTGTACATCTTGCAGAGCTTGTTGGCTAATGCGAGCAGTGTGCGGTCGGGCGTTATCCTGCTGATAAAGGGCATTGGGTACCCCCTGAAGGTAGGGGAGTGTCACCGGTCGCAGCACATCATCAACGTATCGTTGGGCCGTCATAGTGCCCTGAATAAGAAGTAAAGGTGACCTGGAATCATACGCGATTGCGCCCCAAACCATGATTCCACGTTGTCGCACGGTGGGGCGTTCCACAATTGCTGCCGGATTGGACCTTTCTCCACGTCGACGCCACACGCGTACACGGCGACTATCACTGGACAAGCAGAAACGCGACTCATCTGAGAACACGACCCTGTGCCATTCCGCAGCAGATGTGTGGTGCAGACCTTACTTACAAAATTCATATTATAAATATTTGATAAGCTATATATATATTCATTATACTGTATTTCTAAACCAGGTTATTCTTGGTGTGAAGGTATCTAATAAAGTTAATTTAACTTGGTTGGCTTTTCTTGATTTATCAGGAAATGAATCCAATATTATGGAATAATACAAATCTACGATTGGTTTATATTTATTCTGATAGATGATACAAAATAGCTGTGAGTCATGGACATTACTAAATCTTCAATCAAACAAATTATATATAGAAGCCATTTCGAGACATACCTTTTCAGAAGAGCTCTCAAGATTCTTTGGACAGATATGGTAACAAATAATCAAGTCCTCGATTGAATGGGTATAGAACGCCAGTTGATAAAGTTCATAAAACAACAAAAACTGACGTTTGCTGGACATGTGATGTGCGGATCAGCAGGAGAGACATTGCTGACAGTGTTGGAGGGGAAAGCTCGGGGGAAGAGATCGAGTGGAAGGAGACGACAGGGATACACAGACGATCTAAAACAATGGACTGGACGACACACCTACGAGGAGATGAAGAGGATGGCGGAGGAAGTATGGAGAGACCATGTGGCCAGCCACCCTCAGTAGAGGAAGGCATTGAAGGAGGGAAGTATGGAGAGACCATGTGGCCCACCCTCAGTAGAGGAAGGCATTGAAGGAGGGAAGTATGGAGAGACCATGTGGCCCACCCTCAGTAGAGGAAGGCATTGAAGGAGGGAGGTTTGGAGAGACCATGTGGCCCACCCTCAGTAGAGGAAGGCATTGAAAGAGGGAAGTGTTGAGAGACCATGTGGCCCACCCTCAGTAGAGGAAGGCACTGAAGGAGGGAGGTATGGAGTGACCATGTGGCCCACCCTCAGTAGAGGAAGGCATTGAAGGAGGGAAGTATGGAGAGACCATGTGGCCCACCCTCAGTAGAGGAAGACATTGAAGGAGGGAGGTATGGAGAGACCATGTGGCCCACCCTCAGTAGAGGAAGGCATTGAAGGAGGGAAGTATGGAGAGACCATGTGGCCCACCCTCAGTAGAGGAAGACATTGAAGGAGGGAGGTGTGGAGAGACCATGTGGCCCACCCTCAGTAGAGGAAGACATTGACAGAGGGAGATATGGAGAGACCATGTGGCCCACCCTCAGTAGAGGAAGGCATTGACGGATGGAGATATGGAGAGACCATGTGGCCCACCCTCAGTAGAGGAAGGCACAGAAGGAGGGAGATATGGAGAGACCATGTGGCCCACCCTCAGTAGAGGAAGGCATTGACGGAGGGAGATATGGAGAGACCATGTGGCCCACCCTCAGTAGAGGAAGGCATTGACGGAGGGAGATATGGAGAGACCATGTAGCCCACCCTCAGTAGAGGAAGGCACAGAAGGAGGGAGATATGGAGAGACCATGTGGCCCACCCTCAGTAGAGGAAGGCATTGACAGAGGGAGATATGGAGAGACCACGTGGCCCACCCTCAGTAAAGGAAGGCATTGAAGGAGGGAGATATGGAGAGACCATGTGGCCCACCCTCAGTAGAGGAAGGCATTGACGGAGGGAGATATGGAGAGACCATGTGGCCCACCCTCAGTAGAGGAAGGCATTGATGGAGGGAGATATGGAGAGACCATGTGGCCCACCCTCAGTAGAGGAAGGCGTTGATGAAGGAGATGATGCAAGCCATAAGCAACTTTCAGTTGCACAATCAGGAGAGGCTTTTTTTCTTCATTTTAACTTCTGAACCCCTTCTCTCTTTTGAACTATTTCTATTTTATTAAGGTTATCTCGGTATTAAGGCTATAGCCCTCTGTCTCCTTAAAGCTGGCTTCAGACGACTGTCGGGGACATCTCAGATGGCGCCCCTGCTCTTGTACGCTCAACGCGGGCTGCACTGCTGGACGCACAGCACCTCGGGTTCTTCTGCCAGCGACTCCTGCAGGAAAATGCCAGCTCCAGATATCATGCGGAGTACAAGGCGGAGACCATCGTTCTGAGGGACTCAACAACACCCATTACCCGCCTAAACAGCCAGAGCGCCCGCCGGGCACTGGACGCGGCACGGCTTCAGGCCTATCCTGCTGCAGAGCTGGCTGCGCGGTGGGATCCTACCGTAGATGTGCCCCGCTCCATCTCCTGGGCTGACCTGCGTCGCAGTTGCTTCTCGGGGCACGACGCAGATGTCGCTCTTCGATTGGCCCTCCACGCGCTGCCACATCCTGACCATCCTGCCTCGAGGCGTGCCGTGCGACCCTGCTCCGGGAGGTGTTCGCCTCCTGCGAAATGCCCCTGGATCTGCAGGCCTGGCTCTTCGGCGTCGGCCTCCGTCCCGAGGGGATGAAGATCACAAGTGTGGCGAAGGCTATTATCTACAAGTACCATCTTGGTCTTGAGGTGGGCAACGCCAGCCAACACCTAGACCTGCCCACTCTGTGGGAGAGAACTCTCGCAATCCACCGGTGGCGGAGTCGTTCCCGCGGTTGACGACACCAATAAAGACCTTGTATATATTTCTGTATATATGTATCTTCATCAATTATTTTATATACACCTATCCCCCGATTTACACGGTACTTGTTTTACACGTTTTCGCTTTTACACGGTTTTCCAAATATATATTTTTGTTTTTATCGCACTATACTAAATGCTACTGTGATTGAACACATGCGCTGTGTACACATCTCACGAGGAATCCCGAGCTTATGTGCTGACTACATATTTTAACCTGTCAGTGCATTTTATTTTTATTTCTGTGTACACCTATCCCCCGATTTACACGTTTTTCTCAGGAACGTATCTACCGTGTAAATTGGGGGATAGGTGTATTTACATTTATTTATTCATATATTTTATCATATTTATGTATTTAGCCTTATACAGTCGAACCTCTTTAATTCAAAACCCCAAGGGATCAGAGCTTTCGGGTGAATTAAAGGAAGTGTTGAATTAAGGTTAGATGATTAGCTAATCATCTAACTCACTAAAATAATATTTTTTAAAATTGCTTTGTAATATAAATTGATCATACCAATTGAAGCCATTGTGTGTGTACTTTTTGTATTATTTTTTATTTTCATGTTTAACTTTTAGTATCAGGGACAAAATGGCAATAATACATATTTTTGAAACATAAATAATTACAAATAATATTTTATTCTAATTGGAGAATATAGCAGTTGAAAGGAAATAAATATGGAAATAAAAAAGAAAATTTAAAAATAATCATGAGCTTTTTAAAAATTCCTTCATAGATGTCTGTGTTTACACTGAAATCCTATTCAGGATGTATTTCAGATGGTCTATTAAAAAAACATGCATATCTTTCTTCCTCTGAAATTTATTTTAAATAAATAAAATGTTATCATAATCATTGTGGTACATTTTATGAAGAATTATTTATTTAAAAGGAAATTATTTGTAAATATCAAAATAACTAAAATATTTCAATGCTGAAAATTTAAATTGAAAATACAGTAAAACCCCGCTAATACGAACTCTGGATATAGCGAATCTTCCCTTATAACGAACCCACGGCGATTCCCGATTCCATTCCATTGAAAATACCATCGTTATAACGAACTTTGCGATTTTTAATATAACGAACTACCCCTATAACGAACCTATTTTTGGTCCCAAATTGATAAAAACCTATTAAAAATACTATGCTTATAACGAACTTAAAATTGTGATTTTAAAAGTTTTTAAAACAACAAAATTTTGAGCATGTTTCAGCTCACGGATCGCGATTTCATAACAAATTTCATTTCCATTCATTTTTGCTGTATGTTGTATAAATTTTTACACATTATACTTTTATTTAATATAATATATTTGCATTCGAAAATTTTGAATTAGAAGAAAAATACAAATGGCTTCCAAATAAAGAAAAGAGACAAAGAATGGCGTTCTAAAAAAAAAACAGTGGCAGAATGCCCTTTTAGAAGCGTTTTATATCAAGTTTAACCTAGGCTAAATAATAATTCCAAATGATTTTAAAGCCAGAAATGGTTTGAATAACAGGTTAAAAACAAAATTTAATATACACTTCAGAAGAATATGTAGAAACTAGAATTGGAAAAAGAAGAAGAAAAAAAAACTGTTCCTCCAAGTTCCCCCGTGTCTCATGGGCCACAAACAAATCGACTTATAAATTCTCAAAAACTACCACTACAGTTCTATTTTTAGAATGGAATTCTTGTTAGGTATATGACTCATTCAGGGTTCGCGGATATTCCCCCTGGCCGGCCGTTTTACCACCGATTTTGTGTTTGCAAATTGGCGTTTTTTATTCGCAATTTTATCGATCGCGCTATCGTATCAACATGTTTCGCGTCCGATTTTTCTGAATTGAGTACTTTTGATTCATCCTCAATTGATTCAGAATACACGGAGCTTTATTCCTTTGAGGTAAATAACGATATTTTAAGACAATTCTGATTCTCAAATTTTACTTTTCACTTTCAAAAAACAAGGGGGGGGTCGGTGGAAGGCTGGTTAAACCGTTTGGTTTACGACCACTACGACCCGGGTTCGATCCCCGCATTAGACACTTTTTCTGTTTAAAAAAAAATGCTCCAATGGCCCCCCGATTCTTGCAAAAGTCCAACCCCACCAGCGAGTGCAAGTACCCAAACGGGGCTCTGGCACATTTGTAAGTGCAAAGTCGAACTGCTTTCACATGTGTAGACATGTGGTGTGCTTACAGTAAAAAGCAGTCGTTAACTACCCACCATGATTATCATGGCCTGTACCACGTGTACTAGGGATAAGCAAAAAAAACAAGGTATTAGAGGCATTTTTTCAAATAAATTTAGTATTATATTATTTGAGAACGATGTTAGAAAATACTCTTATACCTTTCAAATATATAATTAATAATGTTTTCCTAGGGGATTTGGCTTAATTTTTAAATAATACATAGGTTTATATATAAACATGTATGCTAATGATAAGAAGAACCTATTAACAACTGACTTCTTTTGATATTCAGCATTACTGTAAAGAAATAGGTCAATTTAGGGAATTAAAACAAAGTGACCATTATTAAGTGGCTGCCCTTTTCTGTTTGTATGGCTGTTTTTTAATTATATGGTCTAAAAATTTTGAAAAGTTTTTAAAAAATGGCCAAATCGTGTCTATAGTGAACCAAAAGCTCTGTCCAATTGGGGTTCACTATAGAGGGGTTTTACTGTAATATTATTAATTAGCACACGATGCCTAAATTCCTGCGTAAAAAAAATAATAACACTCACGACATTGCGCAACAGCACCGCAAAGTGAAACTTAAACTAACCAGAAACCAAAAGTGCGCAGGCACGATCCTATCGGCGGACACCGATAGTCGCCACCGCTGTAATACCTTTTTAGCGGTAATCTGTCGAAATTTGAATTTTAAAATGGTCGAACTATCGGAAGTGTCGTATTATCGATACTGTCGAATTACGGTTTGTTATTTGATAGGCCGGAGGTCGGAACATCAGAATATGGTCGAATTAAGGTAGAGTGTCGAATTTGCGTGTGCCGAATTAACGAGGTTATACTGTATAATCATATATGAGCGATGTAATAAAGAAGTTTCAATCTCAATCTCCTTAAAGACATCTTACCAGAGGATCGGGTGAATCCTAAGGAAGAGAATCCTACAGTGGAGGCAGACATCTACTGAATATTGATACAAAGTGATCTAAACAAAGTATTTAATCACCTAGTGACTAATATGCCCACCCCTCATAACTTGAACGTGTCAAAAAAAAAAAAAGATAAAAGTATCAATTAGATAAGAGATGGTCCAAGTATAGAATTGAAGATAAAAGGTGACATGGGATGATGACATGGCAGTGTTGGAACATAGTTCACTAAACTTCATACATAATTTTGGATATTAGATAAGAATTATTACAAGGTATGATAAGGCACAATTTGGAATATAGATTATAAACACAAGGTAATAAGACCAAATTCAAATAAATAAATAGTGTGTGACGTTTCAGTAACAGCGTTGTTACCATCTTCAGACAAAAGTACTGAAGCCTAAGATGGTAACAACACTGTTACTGAAACGTCACACACTATTTATTTGGATTTGGTCTTATTACCTTGTGATTACAAGGTATATAACAAATCTTGACATTCTGGTTGCAGATGTTTTACCATCTTCAGACTAAACTTGTAAAAGGTTTTGTAACTACAAGATAATAAGACCTAATAAATAAATATGGTGTGACGTTTCGGTAACAGCATTGTTACTATCATCAGACAAAAGACTGAATGATAAAAAATATCGCAGCATGTTCTTAAATAATTTATTTATATAGTCTCTTATTATACCTTTTAGTTCTAATCTATAATCCAAATTGTGACTTATCAGATAAGGTTATTATTATTAAAAATTCATATATACACGTTTTTTAATATAACACTGAATTATTTATAAGGAGATAATGTGCCATCTATATATAAGAATGGGAACTTTCAAAGCATGAAAGTTTCTTTTTAAATATAAAACAAATTATACTGTTCTTACTGCGATTAAAAAAAACTTTCTTCTTATACAGTACAGTAAAACCCCTCTATAGTGAACCCCAATGGGACAGAGCTTTTGGTTCACTATAGCCACGGTTTGGCTATTTTTTTTTACTTTTCAAAAATTTTAGACTGTATAATTAAAAAACAGCCATACACACAATTAGAGGCTGCCTCTTAATAGTGATCACTTTATTTTAATTCCCTTAATTGACTAATTTCCTTATATTAATACTGAATAATAATAGAAATCATTAGATAATAGGTTCTTCTTATGATT
Source organism: Cordylochernes scorpioides (assembly GCA_030710605.1). Classification (NCBI taxonomy): domain Eukaryota; kingdom Metazoa; phylum Arthropoda; class Arachnida; order Pseudoscorpiones; family Chernetidae; genus Cordylochernes; species Cordylochernes scorpioides. The sequence goes on from CP092867.1 coordinate 124,611,146, forward strand.
AACATACATGTACCTCTATGTCTAAGTTAAAAATCAAGACAAATCCTAGGCAAAGTTTTATTAAATATATATTCAAAGATATGAAATGATTTTAAAACATCATTATCACATATTATATAATACAATTTTTACTTGAAAAAATGGCTCTAATACCTTGTTTCAAAGCATTCTTCCAAGCATTGCACCATTCAAATAAAGTTAGTGTTTTTCTTCCATTTCATGTTTCCCCATATTCTTCTAGGTCTAGATTTCGTTTTTTTTTTTTTTTTAACCTGCCATGCAAAACATTGCTGACTTTAAAATCACCATAGTTAATGGCATAAAAATAATTTTTGTTTCATCACGGGACCGTTTATTTGGATTTTTTTTTTTTTTAGCCCTAAAACGTACGATCGCGATCGCGGCAAAAGTTGAAGTTGATTCCTCTTTGTAACAATTTTTAATAACTTTATATTTTATCTTTTATAATAGAAAAGTTATATTCTCTTATTTTAATATGTTCTTAACATTTTGCCTATGTTGTTTCACTTTGAAAAGTTCTGAAAATGGCCTTTTTTTTTTTTATTTAAAGAAATAATGCTTTTGTTTTTAAAATGCCTTTGTTTTCTTCATTTTGGAAGCCATTTGCATTTTTTATATTTCAATTTTAATGGATGCAAAGATATTCTAATTAATAAAAAGTATAATGTGTAAAAATTTATACAACATACAGCAAAAATAAAGTGCAAAAATCAAACAAACAATGCCGCTAAATTTATTGTTTTGAAATCGCGATCCGCGAGCTTTAAACATGCTCAAAATTTTGTTTTTTAATTTTTTTTTTTAATTACAATTCTAAGTTCGTTATAAGCATAGTATTTTTAATAGATTTTATCATTTTGGGACCCGAAATAGGTTCGTTATAGGGGTAGTTCGTTATTCTAAAAATCGCAAAGTTCGTTATAACGATGGTATTTTCAATGGAATGGAATTGGGAATCGGCGTGGGTTCGTTATAAGGGAAGGTTCGTTATATCCAGGGTTCGTTATAGCGGGGTTTTACTGTATATAGATGGCAAGTTATCGCCTTATAATTAACTATACCTAACTGGCCTTATTGTTTGCGGAAGAGAATTGCTCGATGCAAATATTTATATGTAATTATACTGTCCTAGAAGCCTATGTCCATAGTTTGCTTGAATACTATTTCTAAGATTTCACCCTTCATTGCAGCATATAAAAGTAGAATCGTCCAATACAGTATTAGAGCTCTAAAAAGCGGTCTGGTGGATTAAAACCGCTGAGAGGGTTCACCACTGATGACCCAAGCCCTCCCAATATTTTTCCATTGCAGTAAGGACAGTAGAAGTTTGTTTTATATTTAAAAAGAAACTTTCATGCTTTGATAGTTCCAATTCTTATATAACACTGTGTGAATAGATAAGGCACAATTTGGGTTATAAACACAAGGTAATAAGACCAAATCAAAATAAATAAATAGTGTGTGAGGTTTTGATAACAATGTTGTTACTATCTTCAGACTAAAGTACTGAATGAAGAAAATAGAGAGAATATGGTTTTACAGGCTACTAACCAAAGTGTAAACATAAATAAGAAAACGGTAAAGCACAATTTGGATTATAGCTACAAGAAAATAAGACCTAATCCAAATAAATTAATAGTGTGTGATGTTTCAGAACAATGCTGTTACCGAAATGCCACACACATTTATTTATTTGGATTAGGTCTTATTTTCTTGTAGCTATAAATGAGAAAATATACCACAGCATGTTTCAAATAATCACTATTATCAAGTGTGTAAACAAGATGGCATATAAGAATATTGTTTTTTTCTAAGAACCCTAAAATATAATTTCTTAGAATTTTTGGGTTCTTAAAAACGAACAATCTTTTTATATGCTATCTTGGTTACACACTTGATAACAGTAACTATTTAAAACATGTGAAAAAATAGTACAAATGTGATATTGTACTGGGATAAGGTTCATAAATTAAAAAAAGAAAAAAGGCATCTCCTTATCGGGCAACTGAAAGTTGCTGATGGCTTGCGCCATCTATCGGAATAAATATCAAGTATTCCTTGATTTTTAATTATTCCATAATTGGCCAAATACCCATTCTTGAATAATTTTGAAAAATTCTTAAGCTCTTGCACCACGCGACGAGGGCCAACAACCTGAAACGCGTACGTGGTTAGCTTTTCTTGATTAATCAAGAATGGGTAATTGGCCAATTCTGGAATAATTAAAAATCAACGAGAATAGTTTATATTTATTCCGATAGATGGCACAGCCATCAGTAACTTTCATTTGCCCGATAAGGAGATGCATTTTTTTTCTTTTTTAATTAAAAACTGCTGTGATATATTTTCTCATTCAGTACGATAAGGCACAATTTGGATTATAGATTATCAACACTAGGTAATAAGACCAAATAAGACACACTATTTATTTATTTGGATTTGGTCTTGTTACCTAGTGCTCATTCAATACTTTTGTCTGATGATGGCAACAACACTATTATCGTGATACGGCACAATTTATAACACTGTTATCGAAATGTCCCACACTATTTATTTAGATTTGGTCTTATTGTGAACACTGAATATTTATTTTCAGCTTGAGAATGCCAAAAAAACTGACAATGGGTGAATAATTATTTTAATTAATAATGACAATATGCTTCAGAAGCCCAGGTTATTCTCAAATAAATAATGATACTTTCAAAGAAAGCATTAAAAATTTAAAAATACAGTTAAACCTGTCTATAGCGCCTCCTCTAAATAGCGTCTCCCTCTCTATAGCGCCTGATTTTAAATACATAGTACGATGCGATTTACATTAAAAGTGACCTGTCTATAGCACCCCCTCTCTATAGCACCCTATTTTGGTGAGTCCCAAGAGGGGGCGCTATAGACATGTTTAACTATTATTTTGAAATAGTATAAGGATAATTTTAAGTCATCTGAGAGAAAATTCATCTGAGTAAGGGGCACAATTTGGATTATTCTATATACAGTTACGAGCGTCATTCCTCATCTCCTAATCAATCAGTCATCAGTCAGTTTTCATCTCAGTCACCGTTTGCTTTTTTTTTTGGAATGGCGCCCTCCTATTGGTTGGCTATGGTCATGCCACCTTTGCCCCCCCACTCGCTATTTCGTCTTTGTAACTATTGTGTTGTAGCGGGTTGCTCCCTAAATAAATGCATATATTAGATAATAACCAAATGGAATCCTCTCTTTTTCCCAGTAAGAGACGCCTACGGAAGCCAACAGTACATAGACAGATAAAGCACATAGGCTATAGTTATTAACTAACATATGCAATTATTTAAGGTGCCAATTTATAATTGTAACAAATAGTATTTGAATCAAAACATTCAATCGGGTAAAACACGGGCGTTGCCCGGGTCATTCGGCTAGTAGAATTATAAACACAAGGTAATAAGACCAAATCCAAATAAATAAATTGTATATGATAGAGATTCAGTACTTTTGTCTGAAGATGGTAACAACGCTGTTACTGAAATGTCACACACTATTTATTTATTTGGTCTTATTACCTTGGTTTAATTCATCCAGGGAAAAGTGGGTATTGCACAAAAAATATAATTTATTTAACTCAACCTTTTGGAGCCCCTTCTACAGGAATAAGGTGAATTATAATTTTTTTTTTGTAAGATAATTTTCCCTGGTTGAATTTTTTCTCTCAAGTGATAATATGCAAGGGATTAGTTTATTATGAAATTATTTTAAGTAATTAATCAATAACCTCTGTAGATATACAGTGTACTCCGCTTATAACGAAGTCGCATTATCCATGACAATCATTTTGTTATATCCGAAGTTTGTTATATCCGCAGTTGGAAAAAAAAATGTTTTGTACCAATAATTTTATTTACTATTCAACTCAAAAGAGCAACACAAAGATCAATAACAACCTCATCAGGTGTTTTTGGAGAAGTAGTTTGTGATTTTCTTTTGACATTTAGAAGTCAGTAACAAGTGCTGAACACTCTTTTCGATGTTGTCCAAGTCTGACAGATGCCTATGAAGAGACTTGGACTCATCCTGACATTGAAGAAACAATCGCAGAGTTTGAATGCTCTCCAAGACCTCTTTTGGATGCGGAATGTGGACAATTGGGTCTACTTCTTCATCAACTTGGTCCGTTTCTTCTTCTTCTTTTGCTTGAAGAATGCTCTCGACAATTTCTACATCGGATAACATGGCATTTGTAACGACGTCATTGTCAGCGTCAGCATAAGAATCGAAATCCATCTCTAAGGGTATTTTTAAAACTTCTTTCATGCGATCGAAGAGGCTTTGTTGCTCTTGAGTTTCTTGTTTGTTTTCGTTCTCCTGCCATGGTAAACGTTAATAAAATATAAGCGTTTATTAAACAATTTAATTTTGTTTAAATAATGTAAAAAAAATACTTATAATATGTTTGCATATTTTAAAATTGTATATTATTAACTTATTTGTTGTGTATCATTAAATTTGTGTCATTCACACGTTGTAATTTGATATATATTATGCATAATATATTAGTCAATTATAATGGTAAATGAGAAAACTTCGTTATAAACGGATAAAATAAAAATTTATACATGCAAATCACTTCGTTATAAGCGAAAATTCTTTATATCCGACTTCGCAATATCCAGAGTTCTTTTAATGGTTTAAGCCCTTCTTTTCTTTCGTGCAGACAATTTCATTCGCTATATGCGGAATTTCGCTATAACCGACTTTGTTATAAGCGGAGTACACTGTATAATGAAAATTATAAGGAGAAAATCTTCAAGTGTGATGGCTTAGCATCAACATTGATATTCACTTTGAAGAATTCATTTTCTTCAGCTCATGGGTGATGAAGCACAATTTGGATTACAAGAAAATAAGACCTAATCCAAATAATTTAATATTGTGTGACGTTTCGGCAACACCATTGTCACCATCATCATGCAAAAGAATAATATATATAATAAGATTTATTCTTTTGTCTGATGATGGTGACAATGTTGTTGCCAAAATGTCACACACTATTAAATTTTTTGGATTAGGTCTTATTTTCTTGTATCAGCTCATAGGAAGAATAACTTCTTAGGTCCATTGAAGTCTATCAAAAATGATAAAACACAATTTGGATGATAAATATAATGTGCTTTATCATATAAGGAGAAATTGTACAATTACAACATGAGCCTCTCCATGTCTTCTACAGCTGGAGGTTTGAAAGCTGTGTGTTGATGTTGTCTTAGAAATTTTCTCCTTTGCTTTTATACTTTCCAATATTTTAAGCGGCAAATAATAAAATGAATGTCATCTCCAAAGTTAAAAAAGAACTCGTTGCAAATTGATAAGCCTTCAGCTACATTCAGTTTTTAATGTAAAAAAGGGTTTAACTCAAAAATGACCGCGCTGTAGCGTGGCTGCGAGCCAAATGCGGCTGTTTGGATGTGAAGCTGTGTGTAGTACTCGCATCAATAAAAACTTTTCTTTTTTTTTTTTTTTTTGCTTATCCCTAGTACACGTGGTACAGGCCATGATAATCATGGTGGGTAGTTAGCGACTGCTTTTTTTTTTTACTGTAAGCGCACCACATGTCTACACATGTGAAAGCAGTTCGACTTTGCACTTACAAATGTGCCAGAGCCCCGTTTGGTTACTTGCACTCGCTGGTGGGGTTGGACTTTTGCAAGAATCGGGGGGCCATTGGAGCATTTTTTTTTTTTTTTTTTTTAAACAGAAAAAAGTGTCCAATGCGGGGATCGAACCCGGGTCGTAGTGGTCGTAAACCAAACGGTTTAACCAGCCTTCCACCGACCCCCCCAATAAAAACTTTATTTCTGCAAGTACTATTTATTGTTGGCACGAAAAAAAATTTTTGTGGCTCTTTAAAAGCTTTGTAAATTGTAATTTTGACTTTCAAATCAAAAGGTTGCCGAGCTTTCATCTAGGTCAATTTTAATTATTTTTATGATCCATTCCTGAAGTTTGTCAGTGCATTTTGAATTTCCCATATCATTCTCATTTTATTTTCCACTTGCTATATTTTAATGGATAACTTTTGAAATTTATATAAGTTTGATTATTTTTTAATCTAATTTGTTATTTTAATAGGACTTTTGAGATAAGCTTTTATTAATAAAGCAGCCAAACATTTGATAAGCTAAATACAACTAACTCTTAGTGGTAATTAGGGACCTATGGTTGAATCCTTGTTGCTCATTTTGGTGCTTGCAATTTTGACCTCATTGTTGTATTAATACACAACAATAACACACCATCTATATGATACAAATTAAAACACCAAAATGCAAATGTTTCTTTTCACAAATAAATCAAACTTCTACTGTCCTTACTGCGATGAAAAAATATTGGGAGGGCTTGTCTCATCAGTGGTGAACCCTCCCAGCAGTTTCGCTAATTTAATCTACCAGACTGCTTCTTTAGAGCTCTAATACTGTATTGGATCATTCTGCTTTTATATGCAACAATTTTTAATATTCCACCCTTCGGTTTAGCATATAAAAGCAGAATGATACAATACAGCATTAAGAGCTCTAAAGAAGCGGCCTGGTAGATTAAATTGGCGAAACCACTGGGAGGGTTCACCACTGATGAGCCGAGCCCTCCCAATATTTTTCATCGCAGTAAGGACAGTAGAAGTTTGATTTATTTGTGAAAAGAAACATTCGTGTTTTGGTGTTTTAATTTGTATCATATTGTTGTAAATATATTTTAATTAATTAATTGTTCCCACAGAGTATGTGTGTAAGATCACAAGTAAATAGGAGCTAACCATAAGAAGTTTGTCTTTGTTTACTGTGTTATAAGTTTCTCATTTATTTTCTTCTCTCTCTTGTTAATCAATAAAGATAAGGTTTGAATAATTCCTTGGAATCAGTATCTTTAAAAAGTCTAAGCAAAGTCAACACATTTTTTATACCCCGGTTTAAATATACAATTTTGGCTATTTCCCCCTATGTAATAAAAAATAATCAATATTGCCAAACTTGACTCAATGACAAAAAATAAATGTTGAATATTACTTGCCTATCTCAGCTTGTGTGGGTTGATCTCTTCTGGAACATGATAGCTACACTTAAGGTAACAAATTGTATGATTTTTAAATATAATTTTTATAATTTGACTTACTTATTTAGTTTTTTTTTTATAACTAAAACTATCATCATTAATTTTCACCTGGTATTTTTGTTCCTTTTCAGCTTTATCAAAGCTAGTTTATCCATGCAAATAATGTGAACATTGTTCGTGAAAAAATATATATGTATGGAAAGGGCATTTCTGTTTAAAAATGCATCTTGATCTTCTCTGTGTAAATTTCCCAGATCAATAAATTCCCACCACACCAGTTTTGGACAAATAGCCACAATCTGGCTGGTGTTGAGAGGAAAATTTAGTGGCCAATTTAGGCAGAGAAGAAAATGCAGTTTCAATAAATGTTAATATGGGAGAAGTGTCGTTTTCACACATAAATACATTCCTCCTTCAAAATTACATGCATATATATACAGTTAAACCTGTCTATAGCGCCCCCTCTAAATAGCGCCTTCCTCTCTATAGCACCCGATTTTAAATATGTAGTATGATGCGATTTACATTAAAAGTGACCTGTCTATAGCACACCCTCTCTATAGCACCCTATTTTGGTGAGTCTCAAGAGGGGGCGCTATAGACAGGTTTAATTGTTATATATCTACTATATACATGATGGGAGGTTGATATTCAGTAGCAAAAAAAAAAGTGCCTCTCTCTTTTTAAAAAATCCATCCAAACAATACCATTAAGTTGATTTTCTATAAGCAGAATGTGCAAATTAATATTAAAATATGCCACAACAAACCAGGTTGGACAAATTCAGACAAAAAAGCCAACAACCATGGCTATAGGCCTCATCAGTAGAGGGGCAGCTTTGAGATCATAGCATTGTAAGAGAGGCGGAGTTTTGAAACTGGTGAAGTAGTATCTTGACCAGAATATAATGGGAGGATGGTATTTTGGCAGATTTCACAACTCCTCTTGTAGGGTGCCACCCCTGTACTGATGAGAGCCTTAGCCTGGCGTATTTATCTAAATTTGTGTTGCCAAAGATTCTCAATATTGCTACAAGAAAAAAAGCCTAATACAAATAAATTGATAGTGTGTGGACAATTCAGTAATAGCGTTGTTACCGAAATGTCCAAACACTATTAATTTATTTGGATTAGGTCTTTTAGCTATAATCTATAATCCAAATTGTGCTTTATCACAATGCTGAATATTCTCTATTTTATTGTTGTGATATGACATGAATGTAAAACAAGAATAAACATATCCACATTATTCATACTTTAAAACCACTTATCTGCGCCAGAATTGGCAAGGTATTTGATAACTGCTGCCATCATGTTGGGAACTGACTGTGTTCTTGAACTAACATGGCCTCTACAAGTGACCTTGCTCCACAGGCAAGATCACCAGTCTTAAGGATACCTGTACAAACCTTCCTTGGTCAAACTTTCCTAATTATCAATAAATCTTCTTTGACTTCCCATGGCTTTCTTTCACAATATCAACTTGTGCATCTCTGTGCAAAGGATATCAACAAAATATATTGTTTTGGTACATTTTTTAAAAGGGTTAGGCACTTTTTAACTAATAATATATTTAACTAAATAATGTATTTAAAATCTATAAATAGTATGTGTCAAAAGACTTATTATAAAATGATTGGGTACAATTTGGTATAAAGATTAGAAGCGCATGGTAATAAGCCCAAATCCAAACTATTTATTTAGATTTGGTCTTATTATGTTGGACTTGCTATAAAAGCAAACACCAGTTCCAACTAACAAAAGTATACAATAAACATAGCACTCTATATATATAAGTTGAAAATGGAATTATTAAATGCCATTTCATTTTTAATATAAAGATGAATTTTTAAAATTGGCAAACCGAAGATGAAAATATTTATGAATCTTCTAAAATTACTGAAGCATTTTTCCATTAAATACTATCATTAAAAATAAAGGGGGTCGGTGGAAGGGTGGTCAAAACCGTTGGTTTTCGACCGCTACGACCTGGGTTCGATTCCCGCATTTGGCACTTTTTCTGATAAAAAAAAAATGCTCCAATGGCCCCCGACTTTTGCAAAAGTCCAACCCCACCAGCAAGTGCAAATAACCAAATGAGGCTCTGGCACATTTGTAAGTGTAAAGTCGAACTGCTTTTCCCATGTGTAGACATGTGGTGCACTTACAGTAAAAGCAGTCGCCTACTTCTACCCTCCATGATTTTCATGGCCTGTACCACAAGTACTAGGGATAAGCAAAAAAAAAATTAAGAATAAAGGTTCAAGTAGAATAAACTACCAATAGCTGTAGCAATCTGCTAGACTAAATTGGCAAAATAAAGGTTCACCATTGATGAACCAAGCCTTCCCCATTTTCTTTTTATTCTTCCCCCATTGTTGTCCAATATCTTAAAAAAAAAAGAAACCATATTGGAAAATTCCATTGTTTACAAAGGTAGGTAGCTAGCCAATTTGTATGATTGAAGAGCCTCAATTTACTACAAGTTTTTCAGATTACTGTGACCATATTGTAGCAAAGTATTTATTATATTTTATGTACAGATTTATTACTTTTTTTAATATTTACAGTTAAACCTGTCTATAGCTCCCCCTCTAAATAGCACCTCCCTCTCTATAGCGCCCGATTTTAAATATGTAGTACGATGCGATTTACATTAAAAGTGACCTGTCTATAGCACCCTATTTTGACGAGTCCCAAGAGGGGGCGCTATAGAAAGGTTTAACTGTATATATTTATATTTTGTTACACTGGAAACTTCCCTCATTGCTTATCTTGTATCTTATAAATGATGTGTTTGTGCGTTAAATAAATTGCTGTGTCATCCTGAAGTTTGTCTTTCCTGATTTTCTATGTTACAATATTATACTAGAAGAGGACACCTCTCTACATAGGACAGTTTTCATCATTAGAATGAACATTTTTAATCCTATAAGAGGACACCTCTTCTTTAAGGACACAATGGCTTTGCAACTAGGTGTCTTTTACAGGGAAGTTCTGGTATATTTGGATTATTGATAACAACAACAATAGTAACAATGTTAATAACGAAAAGATTCAAAAAGGATAAGTTTCTTTATTATATATAAAAAGAAACTTATCCTTTTTGAATCTTTTCGTTATTATAATTATTGAAAGGATTATTCGTCTTAAATAGTAACAATGTGGTCACCGAAACATAAAAATTTATTATTTGGAATTGGTCTTGTCATCTTGTAAGAAAACTGACCAAATAAGTAATCAGCATGGTAGTCTACATATATTTAACCCTCTTGAGTAAAAATTGTTGAATATTTGTCAAAAAAAAACAGCCAATTGCCAATGATATTCTTTTTAATTAAAAACAAGCAAGCTTTTGAGCAAAAGTTGCCCTTGTATATAAACAACATATCCCCATGTTTTAATAACTTGAATAAATTTAGAATTTTAAATGGTCATGTGCAGACACACAAATATTTCTTGTTAAAATAGTCCCTATAGTTTCTTAGGACAAGAAAATAAGACCTAATCCAAATAAATTAATAGTGTGTGATATCTCGGTAACAGCGTTGTTACCATCAGTTACCATTCTTTTGTCTGATGATGGTAACAATACTGTTACTGAGACGTCACACACCATCAATTTATTTGGATTAAGTCTTATTTTCTTGTAGCTATAATCTAATTGTGCTTTATCATTTTCTTAGATAGTAAGATTGGCTTTTGAAAGAGCAAATTTTATTCAAAAGTTTGCTGTCTTTAAATCATTATTAATTTTATCAAAATTTTAAAAATATATTGAAGCACCTGACACAAAGTGAAATTGTATAAAGTATAGCTAGCTGTTTATCACCAAAAATAGCCTTTTTCTTTAAAACATGGAAACAAAAGAACAAACATTTTTCTTCCTTTATTTTCAAAGTGTGTGTTCTCAGTACTTCAGTGATAAAATAAAATTATAAAATTCAGTTTTGGTGATGCCATCACTAGGGATGTCCTCTATTCATTAATGATTTATTAGGTTATGGGGTCTTTTCACAAGGTTGAGAAATCCAGTCAAACCTTGTTATAACATCACATAGGATTTAATGTTGTTGTTATAATGGGACTGTTCCACTGTAGGACTCTACAATGAAATGGGAGTTTGCCATGCTGGAGGAATTTCTATTCACCTAAATTGCTGAAATATGTTCAGAAAATGTTCTAGTGTTCCTCGAACAGACACAACTCTTGTTGTTGACACACATTAAATATGTTATAATACCTTGATAAAGGTTGGCGTTCAGCCCAACTTAAATATTGGTAAAATAAATGATATTTTGATCCAATATATGCCTTTTTAATTATAGACAAAACTCTATTAACTCTGGAAAAAACAGTACAAATATGATATTGTACTGGGATAAGGTGCATAATTTTTTTTAAAAGGCATCTCCTTTTATCGTGCAACTGAAAGTTACTGATTGCTTACACCATTTATCAAAATAAATATCAACTATTCATTGATTTTTAAAAATGAACAAATAGTTGATATTTATTCCAATAGATGGCGCAAGCCATCAGCAACTTTCAGTTACACGATAAAGGAGATGCCTTTTTTTTTTCTATTAAATCTGTAACTTGAAATGTTTGATAACAATCCCATCATATTCTGTCACCACATAAAGGAAGAATTATCCCCCAGACATTCTGTTAGAGCAAATAAGATAAATACAACCAGATATCACTTGAGTATGATCTCATGGGTAGTCTTGTCTCTACTTTGATTTAAACTTTGAGAAAAAGGCAATTTCTAAAGGCCTCAAAATAGTTATAGAGTTCAACATCTTTGTAATTTTTACAATTATTTATTGCAGCATTTTTTAAAAACATAATTCTCACATGTCAAACCAAGATATTATCTAAACTTAAAAAAAAAAAAAATCTGAACGTTCCTTATCAAATCATCAACCAACTCTTGTTAATAAAAGTTTTTATTTCTTTGTAAATATAACTCTAATAATGGAAACAATAACTCACCAAAGAGAGGCAAATTGAAGCAAAAAAAAAAAAAGAAGATATAATATTGAAAAAAAAAAAAAAAAGCAAATTTTTTAAATATATATTTTTTATTAAATAAATACACAATCCTAATTTAAAAATATATAAAGCCACATATATATATATATACTTAAATTATATAAATATATTTTTTAAAAACAATTTTATAATGGCTCTCTCTTTATAAGGCAATAATACAACACAAGAAAACCTTCAAGTCCTAAATTTTTGAAAACACTTTTTTTCTTCATAAAAATAAATTAAAGGTCCAGCTGTGACTAGTCCTGCTAGTGAATATTTTTTTTCATTGTTTAATATTTAAAAAAAAAAAGCTTTGAAACATCCAAATATTAGGTAAAAATAATAATTGTGGGGGAAAAAGGCAAATATAATTAACAATTATGATACATATGAAATCCAATATATACTTTTTTTTTTTAATGTAAGATATATAAATATAAAAAGAGAGAGAGGAGAGAAAAAAAATAACATGAAATATTTTTTTTTCCCTTTAATATTATTTTCAACGTTAAATCTGATTAGTTAGTAGAGTTGAAAGAAAATTTTACAATACTTACAATGTGTCTAGAGATGCAGTGGTACAAAAAAAAATCAACAACAGAAGTGGTGATTGACCCAGGTAGAAAAGATCACTTTTCTGTTTGTAGTTTTAGGTGTTGTAGAAATTCATAGTAGGAATACTGGCTCTCGCTGCGATCATCCACCATATGCTGGAGAACCAGTTGTTTCTCAGGGGAGTTCTCCTTCACCTCAATCAGCGGAAGGTACTTGCCAATCTTCTTGTGCTCGAGGAATGCCTGGAGATGCTCTGGGTAGGAGGCGTGGGTGCCCAGGTAGAGATAGATGGCATGGTGGGTGACAAGGAGGTATGCCGAGTGCCGGTCAAGCTTCTCGCAGGAGAGCTGCAGCTGGGGGTAGTTAGGGGCTGTGAGGGAGTACAGGGAGGGGTAGATGTAGGGCAGCAGGTGGGAGATGGGCAGGATCTTCATCATCTCCATGGCATACACCCGGTCATCCAGCTTGGTGCTCACACTCACACGGAAGGCTGGGTGCTTCAGCAGAGCATTCGCATAGAGGGGCAGAAGTCTGGCAGAGTAGGGGGCGACCAGGGCCCCTGAAACTTGGGAGGCAGGCAGGGTGAGATGGTAGGCTCCTATCAGGTCAACACAGGCATTGATCAGGGCCTCCCTGGCATCTGACAGAGATGAGGACAAAGTCCGATCCACGGCCATTTTGGAAATCAGGCCCACGATGGCTTGGTGGTTGGCTGCCCCAAATATATCAACAAGAAGATTGGTAACTGGGTGGCTGATTGTGTGGACGCGGATCCTACGTTCCCCAGCACTGGTGGTGTAGAGCAAGGCAGCTTGGAAACTGGCATTCTTCACTTCAGACAGGCTCTCGTCAATGGAGAGTTGCATGGCGAAACCCAGGTCAGGATTGACATTGGCGAGGGAGAGAAGATCTGATGACCTAACAAAGCAATTGCCATGGAAGGTGTGAAGAGTAAGGCCCCTGGTACAGCGCACCCTCATCACTGCCTCAAATCCAACCTTCCTGGTCAAGTAGCGTGTCAACTCCAGCTCAAACCTCTGCTTCTGACTCAGGTTGGTTGAGAACCCTGGGTAGTAGTAGAGGCAGCCTGCGGAGAACTTAGGGATGCACCCTAGTGTTGCCAGATCTGCATACTGGGTCCCAATCATGAAGAGATCCATGGCAACTTGATCCCCAATGCAGTCAAGGGAAAGTTTCTTGTAGAAGTCATTGGATGGTCCCAGCAATGCTGGCGGAACCTCTTGGCTAGCCCTTAGATTAGGATCCTCCCTTACTTTGAGGGCCCCTGGCCCAATGGTGGGGAGGCAGGTCTGGATGACGGTTATGCGGCCTCCAGAGGGGCACATGAGCTTGTAGGCTGCCTGCAGGGCCGGGCCCAGACAGCTGCCAGATTCCACACCCCGGGCATACAAGGCTGGTAGCAACTCCAGCAGCTGTAGCACTAGGCTCCGGCTCTCATGTAAGTTGACCAGCAGGCCATCAGGCCTGGGCAGGTACACCTCCTCCAGATCTGACACCACCAGCACCTGCGGCTGGCTGTGCTCCTCCCCCAGGTCATAGAAATGCAGCACATTGTTGAAGGTGATGAAGCCAACCTGGGTCCTGCTGTCCCCTGGCAGGTGGTCCAGGTTCTTGGCCAGGGTGTCGCAGAACTGCTGCAGATAGCCTGTCTGGATGGCAGTCATGGACACATCCAGGACAAACAGATAGATGGCCGGCTGTGGGGGCCTCACCATGTATTCTGATGGAGCAATAAACTCAACGGAACCATTCTTTATCTCCGGCCTTCTGCTAGGGTCCCCATAGTTCCTGGTCAATGGATCATAGAGAAACTCTTCGGGGATATCATTCACCCTGAAACAGAGGTTGCACTTCCACCTTCGCTGGTCAATAAAGGTAATGTAAGGGTTTATGTAGGCTCTGCAGGCCCTACAGCGAACAATTGTACCACACTGGATGACAGGGAGGTTATCAATATCCTTGAAGGGATGAATCAAAATTCCTAGAGGTAAACGGGATTTCTGCAAAAGACTGTGGGTTTCGGGAATTTTAGAAAGAGTGCTGCAAAATATATTTGGGTCACACATTGTATCAGAACTTGGTGGTTCTTCCTGTGGAGGCAAAATGTTCCGTTCTTGTAATAAATTAATGCTTTCATGGCCCCAGAGCCTGGAAAAACTGCCATGAATGCTCATACCTGCCAAGCTTGATGCAAGTTGCTGATCTCTTTCATAATTATTGCCGTAAGTATATGGACGAGAATTTGCTTGAGGCTTGTAAGTTTGAGAACTTTGGGTTGAATTGGGAGTTTGTGGAATAGAATTTTGATAGGTGGCATATGAGTTTTCTTCTGAATAATATTGTGATGAATTGGCATTATATGCTTGATGTAATCCCTGTGAATTTATAGAATTTGTAGCTGGTGAGGCATTATTCTTTGGCTGTTGGGGGTTATATGCTGGATACTTAGTTATAACATCACCTTTGTAAGCTGTATCAAAACTGTTTGTCATTGGTGAAGAATAATTCTTATAGGTGGATACATGTGATTGGCTAGTTTTTGAAGGCTGCTCCATTGGCGGAGGTGGTGAGTAGTTAGCATTCATATGATTATTAAATACCGGCGATTCCCTGGAGGAATTTGCAAGCTTTGCTTTATCAACTTCAGCATGATTTATTTTGGGCTCTAGAGAATTAATAAAGGCAGAATTTTGATATATAGGTTGTACCTGATTGGGGTGTTGTCCTTGCGTTCCTTGATATGAAGAATTTTCATAATTTTGCTGAATGTTCGTATTTGGTCGATGGG
The DNA here is from genome assembly GCA_030710605.1 of Cordylochernes scorpioides. Lineage (NCBI taxonomy): Eukaryota > Metazoa > Arthropoda > Arachnida > Pseudoscorpiones > Chernetidae > Cordylochernes > Cordylochernes scorpioides. The sequence continues at coordinate 124,626,653 of CP092867.1, forward strand.
GCAAATTAGGCAAAGGATTATATTGAGGAGTGCCGGAATACGGTTGGTATAAATATCTGTTTGGTGGCCTAATATTTTTGTTATTTTCCATTCTACTTACACATTAACTTAATAAATAAACTTATTTATTTAAATATGACGTGGCATTGAGAAATTTAACAAGAATAAATACAAGGAAATAATAAAAAAGAAATAATACATACACCACGATAAGAAATCCACATCAAAGTAATCATATACTCTGTGGTATTTTATTTAAATTTTTATTTATTTTTAGAAGGACGTAAAATCTATCTTGAAATTTCATAATGGGATTAGAATAACATATAAACATATAGAATTGGTTATTTTTCTATAACGGATAAATATATATTTAGTTTTTTTAAATGAAAGCGAGATAATTTATTTCTTGATGAAACTAATATGACATTTTATAGAAGATTTATTTAAAATATATATTTGCCTCTTATATTTATTATATATATTTAAAATAATCATTTCAAAATTATAGTGAATAAACGGAGATCTACGGATATGCATCAGGACCCTTGGTTACCTCATGCTATTGTTTTAAAAGTAACAAGTTTTAAAGCTAATATATATAGAAAATATTTTGCAGTAACACATGAAAACTCCGAGGATAAGTTTCTTTATTTCATAAATGATATCTCGATCTTTCGGGTATCGTAAACCCTTCGAAGGGTTTACGATACACGAAAGCTCGAGATATCATTTATGAAATAAAGAAACTTATCCTCGGAGTTTTCATGTGTTACTGCAACTTATACATCAGAGGATTCTATCTTACGATTTTATAGAAAATATTTACTGATAATATATCTAACTAAGAAATAATTAATATATTAGTAGGATAGTTATAAATGTGTGTTGGGGCACGTTTTTGTAACCATACCCCAACAGAAGGCGTATGTATAATCAAATCAAATGGATACATGGCTTCCCTCCCACATAGACTTACAGACCACCTTTTTGCCCAGAAACCTAGACAATTGATGACACCAGACTTCCATGCCGAAAGCTGATGCCTGGTGAAGAAGACACCAGTGACATCCAGAGACATCCGCGCTGGAAGCTGTTGTTCCATATGTACATATATTCCCCTCACCAAAAATTTAGGTAAAGGTGACCAAAAAAAATGGAGAAGGAAGATTTCTAAAAGACTAAGCCTTATAAATATCCTTCCCGAAAAAAGGAAGAATCACATTACAGTCCAGGTAAAAGGGGCCTGGGTCGATTTTTAGCCAAGACGGGGGGCGAATACCGTCCCGAGAAAAGGGAGGATCGTATTACAGCCCATGTGGAGGAGGCCTGGGGTCTGATGAAATTTTACACTATTGCCGTGGCTGTTTCTCTTTTTAGATTTTTTTGTTTTGGTAATACTATATGTTCTATTTTGATGGGAGAGGCCTGGGGCGTCTGTGAAATCGTATACTGGAGCCGTTGGCCATTTTGATTGGTGTTTCTTTCGGCGAATGAAAATGCCAGCCAATAGAAACTTTGGCGCGGCCAGCGAATGAAAACGGAGAGAGACAAGAATAAAAGAGGGTTTCTTTGCCAAAAGGCAGATTGAATCTGAGTCGCTCAGTGAGAGGACAGTCTTCAGACGGGAGACCAGACCTTTGCCGGCACTTTCGAGAAAAGGTAAGCCATTTGTCATTATGACTTAGCGCCCCCCCCCCCTTTTTGTGTAGTAACCAACCTAGATTTCGCATGGGCCCTAAAGGGCTATAAAGTAACTTCAGGTCACCTCTATCTAAATTTTACTATGTAAATAGCATATCTCGTCAGTATAGACATGTTCCCAAATTTTAATTTATTTAAATAAATATCTAGAGAAATCTTCTTGTTTCCTCTCATACATATTTCATTCCTTTTGCTTTATGGTACTAACCTTCACACCTTAATTTCACAAATTGTACTGAATATAGAACTACCGACTCTGTTGGAATAGAGTTGTGTACTATATCTTTGCTGTGCTATATTGACACAGCGACAGTTGCAAATTACGACTTTATTAGGGCTACTTTGAGGGTATCTATCTGTCAGGTTTTAGTAATGTTTGTACTTTTATGTGTTTCAGTGCGTTATTCCATCATATTTACCATTATACCATATTTTCTGATTCCTCGGGCTATTGTTACGCTGTTAGGAGGGTACGGCATGATGCAAACAGATTTGTATGTTTGACTATTGTTTGTGTTATTTAGGCTATAAAAATGCCTTAATATGAATCTATTTACAGTTGATCTGTAGAAATTATAGAGATCTGTTGCTATAATTTTCCTCTATGAAATAGCTCCCAGCGTCTTCAGTGGGTTGCTAAACCTCTAGAAGGAGTCTTTTATAGATTGCCCAATTTAATAACGACTTCATGGGTTGTCTGATGAAATTGTATACTAGTGTCGTGGCTGTTTCCATCTTTAGACCTTTGTTCTGACAATATTATATGCTCGATCCCTGCTTTAACTCAACTCTTAATCAATTACAGAGTTCCCCCCCCCCTTTTTTTTTATTTATCCTGTTTGCACAAATTGCATTACATGTGATGATGTAAAGACATATGTCGATAGTGCATCATTGACAGCTGTGCTTCTATTATACAACATTAAGGTCTTGCTGCGGGTTATATACATGGGTTGTTGGCCTAAATTGCTATATATATATATACTTAAGTAAGGAAACTTTAATAAGTCACATCGTGTATCCTCCCTTTTCATCTATCCAAACCGGGAACGCAACATGTGTAAAATCTAACCGATTATAATTTTAATATATAACATATAAGTGATGTAGAATCTATTTCATATATGAGGTATTGTGATAAAGTGTTTTACCTTTTAATTTAATACAATTTATTGTGTTTCCAGAGGAATTAAATGTATCTTTTATTTAAGAAAAGAGAGAGAGTAATATGTGGATAGAAATATAATATCCCGATATACCATTAAATTAAATATTATGTTTTTGTTAAACAGATGTTCAACAGAGAGAAAAGACTGGCTTTTATGTTGTGATTAATACATGAGACAAGATTAGTTGAAGATTGTTCATTTGTGATTATTATAAGACAGGCTCAATAACAGTTTTCCCTTGCATTATAAGAATTATTTTTCTCAGAGCTCGCTATCTGCACATCTCCATCAATTTCACAGGAACAACGAGGTTTCCTCAATAGTCTTCCATACTTACTTCTTACAGCTAGTTATGAGGGTAAGTTATCCTCAGTAACTTGGTCTTGGTGTTGTTCCTTACCTTATTCTTCCAAAGCTTGAAGGCAAAGCTGGCGTTTAAGATGGGTTCTCTCAGTCTTCTGCTCATAGCGATGTTCATCCTTGAAAGTCTCCTTAGCCTTATCAGTTATTTGTGGAGGTATGAGGTGAGGTTTACTTTGTCTACCCTTCCATAGGGGAGTTTGTATTGTATCTGATTGGAATGTGGATGAACGGGATTCATGAAAACTATTTCCTCTATCCTTTGATCTATAAACCAAGTATTGTCATCCTAATCAAGCAGAATGTCTTTTCCCATTGTCGTGTCGCGCTGCTTCATTTTAGACACGAAACAACTCATGCTTTAACAATTATTCTTTATTGTCAAGTTGAAACTACAATAGAGAAGGCGTCTAGGCAATTGACAATTAAAATAATTTTATTGACATCTGTCAATACATGTAAAGTGCACAGTCTGCACTATTAAAAAAAAGATAATTATATATATATATATATGCATTATACTACATACAAATAACATGGCGCCTCTGCCAGCGCTGCAGAGTTTGTTGGAGAAATGCCAGCGGGTCTCCAGCAACACCACGTATTTCGCGATCTACAAAGAATACGTAGATCGCGTACTTCAACACTAAGGAGATGGCGTGGTCCTCGAGACCAACTGGAAAGATCCAGGACTGCAGGTCCGGCGGCCGGCAGATGATGGAGAACGCCTCTCGGATGACAGGGCGAACGGCGCTGCAGGACCAGTAGCGGTGGGCCAATGATAGGTCGATGGAATCGCAGGCGATGCAGACAAGCTGACTCAACGCCAGGTGCTCTGGTTGGGGCAGGGCGTGCAGGGCCAGTCGCATTGCGATTTCCGCCACATGGCCCCGTAGGAGCAGCGAGAGAGAGATGAGAAAGGCACACTGGAGGAGGGCACGTCGACCACAGGCACCCAGCGCTGGAGATATTGTGAGGTGGGAACGGCGGCCAGGCGAGGATACTCCAGCATGCGTCTCGCCTTACGTGCGTGCGTGTGCATACGCGCAGGAACGGAGTATCCGTCCCGCGCAGCACCACGGTCTCCTCCAAGGACCTCTCCTGGTAATCGCTTCTTGCATTCTCGGTCAGAAGCCACTGGCAGAATGATCAAAGGGCAGCTGCGTCCTCGTGGACACTTCTTGTCGTCCTGGTATTGAGCGGCGGATCAAGGCCCGCCATGTCTCGGACTCGCACTCCGACCCTCCTTGAGGGAGCTCGAAGCAGACGAGCTGGAGTTGGGTGCTGATATCCAATAATTCTACGCCACCGACGGACAAAGGACATGCCAGAACGCCGGTAAGCCACGCAGTGCGGTCCGGACCCCAAACAAACCACGACAGACGGCCCAAAGGCGTCTAGAGTAACAAGACTACTCAACTCCTAACTTCGGACTGGACTCTCAACTTAATCCATAAGCCCAGCATTAGTTATATTAAAACCATGTAAATTATTTTTGGCTACAACAAAGAATATATGTGCGAAAACACAACATCCCTCTCCTTCTAGTAATATTCCTGATCTTCTGACTCGTTGAGCTGGGACAGCAACTTCAGCCTGTCCTGCCTACAAATCTGGAGTATTCTCCCTGTTTGAGGAATCCACTCCTTGACACTATCCTTTAACTTCTAGGAGCTCCTCTTCAAATTTTCTTTCCTGTACTCCAAACATGAGCTCATCTCTGGAGGTGTTAGGCAGGATCAAATTTCGTTCCTCCATTTCTTGTTTATCCCTCGCAGGCCTCAGTTGGTTGATGTACCTTTTAAATGCGAGGCCCTCGCAACCTATAAAGTAGTAGAAGCAGCTTAAAAGTGTCAGGATGGTACCTCTTTTACACTTGGGTCTCTCGGCATAATTTTTGAAGAAAACCTCACTACCCATAGAGGTTCCTGCCTTCTCACGGCCTCCTGAAACACCTCTCCCATTTTAGGAATTAGAGTCGAAAATCTAGACTTTAAACTTCTCTTCATCAGAAGTTCCGCGGGAGATTCCTTCACCACGGTGTGAGGGAATTCTATATGAGTGAACAGAAATCTCTGTAGATTTGTCTCCTACTCATCTTTTCCGGTATTTTGCTTTAAAAATAACTAACTATTGTGCATATCTTTCATTCAATTCATTGGTGCTGGGATTATATGGACTAGTATCGATGTATGGTATACCATTCATTTTGGTGATATCATCAAATTCTTTCGAAGTGAACTGACTTCCATTATCAGTTACTATGAACTCCTCCGGCAATCCAAACCTGGTAAGCACTTCCCGGAGCTTTTTGACGATTGTCTTAATGGAAATGTCTTCTATAATAAAAATACCCAGCTATTTTGTATATGCCCACCAACACTGTGAACATCTTTCCCATAAAAGGGCCCGCCAAGTCCAATATCAATCGATTCCACGGCTTCTCTGGCCAAGTCCATTCGGAAATGGTGAAGGGCGGCATACTAGCCGATTCCTGGCATACTTGGCACTCACCAGCTAAATCTTCAATGTTTCTGTCCAAACCTGGCCACCAGGAATATCGCCTCGCGATCATTTTCATCTTTGCAATTCCCAAATGCAATTCATACAAATATTGTAATACCAAGTTTTTCAACTTTTGAGGAATAATTATAAGTTCTCTCCATTGTATACAGCCGAACTCTGCACTGATTTCATCTCGTATTTTAAAATATAAGAACACCATACCTTCCTTGAACATTCTTGATTTCTGCCATTGGTTTTCCGGTTTTTCTCAAAACTACCGACAGTATCCTATCCCTACGTGTTTCATACGCAACGTTCTTGAAGGAGAAAGGCACCTCATTCAATTTCCGGAGCAACAGAACCTGGTCCTCATCCAAAGATTCATCAGATTTTCTCCCAAAAGCAAACGTGACAAGGCGACAACAATTCCATTTTCACTGGTTCTGAAAAACTCAACTGTATATTTAAAAGCAGCCAGCTTCAACGCACATACTGGGATTGGTTTCTGCTGTGACAGAATGCATTAATGGTCGATTGTTCTTAATCAGCACAAATTTTCTTCCCAATTGGTACTGCCTGAATTTTTCGTACCCATAAATGATGTTCAAAGCTTCCTTTTCTAACTGGGAATAACTCTTTTCAGCCTCAGTTAATGCGATGCGAAAGCTATTGGCCTTTCCTGCCATTTCTCTGACTTAATATTACGCCTAGGCCATAACTTGAGGAGTCACAGGCAAGACCCAGTTCCTAGGTTTCATCATAATGTGCCAGGACAGACTCTGTTGTTAGTAAGTACTTGCACTTCTCAAATAATACTATATGTTCTTTTGTTCGTTGCCATCTTGAATTTTTCTTCAGTAACAGATAAAACGGTGTTATAATGCCCTATATATAATTTATTAAACTTGAATAATACATGAGTAGGCTGATAAATGATCTCAACTGAGTGGCATTTTTTGATTCTGGAGCTTCACGCACAGCTTGTATTTTATCCACCAAAGAATGCAGTCCCTCTTTGTCAATTGTATACTCTGAGTATTCCACAGCATTCACTGCAAATTTCACTTTTCTTTGTTTAATTTAAGACCGCTCTCTTTTAGACTTTCGAATACTAGGCCTGAGTTATTTTCATGTTTCTCGGTATATTTTCCTGCTATCAGAATTTCATCAATGTAGCACGCCACTCCTGGCATATCGGCGAACATATTATCCATGATTCTCTGGAACTTATTCTGAGCCACAGGCACTCCATAGGATAGTCTTTGAAAAGCGAAAATCATTTTGTAGTGTTGATATTCACTACTGCTTGGGCCTCTTTTGACAACATCACCTGCAGGTATGCCTTTGACAGGTCTAAAGTCGAGAATACCGATAGTATTGAGAAAATGTCATCGGTAGATATATTTATCCCATTCGATGCTTTATTTGCAGTGCATCTGAAATCTCTGCAGATTATATTTCCATTCCTTTTTGAAACTGGTACTATAGGTGCAGCCCAATTTGCATGTACTCTCAGCTCTAAGATTCCTCCATTCACCAGAGAATCTATTTCAGCCTCTACTTGCTTTTTTAGAGAAAAAAGTAGGGTCTTGCTTCGCAAAATACCAACGATAAATCATTCCTCATTGGGGAAAGTTTCTTGCCCTTTCCGAAATTTTTAAATACATCCTTGGGCATTAGTATAACCGAGCTTACCGTGTCGACAATAAAATCCAAACGGCAACCATAAACTGTAAGGCTTATTTTTGCTTCGGAATTAGTCTGTAGCGAAAGGACATATTCCCCTTGAATATCTTTACCTTTTGATGAATCATGCACACTTTACTTAGATGACCGACCTTCTAACACTTAAAACATATCTTGGTCTTATATGGACATGTAGGTGCTGAGTGCGAGTTCTTTTCGCCACACAGAAAGCATAACAATTTTCTTTTGAATGCAGATTTCTTCTGCTCAATATTTTTCGAAGCTTTCTCTCTTTCTGCTTCCTTCTGGAACGGCAGTCATATTTTCCACAAGATCATTCTGCACTTCCTCGGCATTTTTATCGGCAATTTCAAAAGCCATAGCTACCGTGACATCATCGTATTCCTGTAGCAATCTTTTCTGAAGATTTTACAACTTGATTCCTGCAATGAATCGGTCCCGCAACATCACCTCCAGCATCTCCCCAAAATTACAGTTCATGGCAAAATTTTCAGTTCTCTGAGGTATTTCGCACTAGTTTTATTTTCACCTTTCATCCGTTTCAAGAATTTGTATCTCTGCAGAATTACTTTTTTCTTAGGTGCTAAGTGCAATTATATTTAATCTACGATAACCTCTCGAGATAACTACTCTTTATTTTCAATTTTGCAGGAAAGAACAGATCATTTCCTAACCTAATCATTTCCGAATCCAGCAGCGCAAGAAAAATTTGTACTTTCTTTTTCTCTTCAAGTTCATTTGCCTCAAAATCTGCTTCAAATGGCACGAATAGCCTAAATGGTACTATTAATCATTTTACTTCTATTTTCCTTTAGAACACTGTTGAACTTCACGAGTTGTTAGCTTCTTCGCTTCCTTAGAATATCCTGAAGTCGATCCCGTAGATGCAGACTTTTCTGTAGTCTTGTATTTACGGAAATCGCTCTCGAAGACGCAGTAGAGCCCTTAGACCAAGACTCTTTTGTAGCCTTTCAAATGCTGAAGTCTTTCCTGTAGACGCCAACTCCCTTGTAGTCTTGTATTCTCCGAAGTCACTACCGTAGATTCCGACTTCTTGACACGATCCTGTCCTCGTCGCCAAATCTTTCTCGTGTCGCGCAGCTTTACTTTAGCCAAGAAAATTCTCTTAGGCTAGAACAATTATTCTTTATTGCTAAGTTGAAACTACAGTAGAAAAGGCTTCTAAAGTAACAAGACTACTCAACTCCCAACTCTGGACTGGACTCTCAGATTACGTCCTATTTATTGCACCAAAACCTTAAATCAGAACTATGCAAATTGTGCTACAACAAATAAATATATAAAGACATAACAGTCTGTTCATTCATCCTCTCTTCCTTCCCTCTTTTTAAACTTCAAATATTTTAAATCGAATTTATGCTCTCATCAATAATGATTATAGGGCTGGAACTGAGGTCAAAGGAAATCATCACATAAGCATCTCAGCTGGTCTAAACCATTTTTCGAAGAAGACCCCACCAACGCTACCTAAAATTTGTATTCTTGCCTTATAACATATTCTCAACTCTATTTTCAAATTATTCAATTTCGTACTCCCAGAAACATCTGCTAAGCACTAGTCACGCATGCTGAATTTATCAGCAGGCATATGCTGTCATTTTTGGAATTTAAAAAAAGGGATTAAAAAGCTTAATGATAAAAACTCTATAATATCAGAACTCGTTATGTTCACATCTCTTCTTCAATTCACAAGATCTGTTAGGTAAAAAATAATTTGGCACTCTATAAGAGTTGTGAACTCATACTAGGTTGAGTTTTCATAATTGCGCTTAGATAATGAAAACTCTGGACCACACTCGTCAGAATGGAGACCAAGGAGTCAGCTGTAAAATAAACCACACTACTTGCTCAACCATCACTATTTAGCCTCCAAACTCTTCATTTATATGGACCATTTTCCCTATGGATAATACACAATCAGAGTTTTTAGTTGTAAAGTTTTAAGTAATCTCCTCCAAAGATACTGAACTATACATAGCGATCTATATACCAGCATTTTTTCGTTATTATAGCTTCGTGTGTCATACTTAGTTTTAATCTCCAAATATTAGTAGTTATATTTAATACAAATCAATAAGGCGC
>CP092867.1:124636300-124649120 GCA_030710605.1 Cordylochernes scorpioides
CATCTATATATAACAAATAAAAGCATTATAAGATGCGAGTGTTTCCAAATGGTAAAAGCGACGGGTCACTGACCCACAGATATCGGCGTTGCCGAGCCGTGCGACCCTTGCTCCGGGAGGTGTTCGCCTCCTGCGAAGTGCCCCTGGATCTTCAGGCATGGCTGATCGGCGTCGGTCTCCACCCCGAGACAGTGAAAATAATAAGTGTGGCGAAGGCTACCATCTGAAGTACCATCTTGGTCTTGAGATGGGTAACGCCAGCCATAACATCGACCTGCCCACTCTGTGGAAATAACTCTCGCAGTCCACCGGTGGCGAAGTCTTTCCCACGGTGGGTGCTACCAATGACGACTTGTATATCCTTTATCCTTTCCTTTATATCTATAAAAATTAAATCCAAAATCGATGTTTGTTATCGCGTTGCGCAAAATCTACAGAATCAATCATTATGAAATTTCGCATGTAGGTAGCTGAAGATTTCGTTTAACATATAGGCTATTCAAAAAACTAAAAAGGTTAATGTGCTTTTTTTAATGTAAAACCAAAAAGCGTTAGTTCCAGCCTTTTACCGCTTGGCGCAGCACTGGTCGAGACGATAAATTGATTTGATTGGTTAATAATTTTACACGTAATTTGTTTACACGATGAATGTTAGTTTGTTTACACGATGAATGTTTTTAAAAGGTAAGATTATCCAATCGCCGTGAAACTTTAGGAAGTTATATATATATATATTTACTATACTACTGGGAAGGTTTCTGGTTTGAATTTGATTTGAAATAAATATCCGTTGCAATTTTATTTGCAAATTTTCTACTTCCACTCGCAAGCAGCGCCTCTCGCGGTTTCTGGTGAAATTATATTTATAAATTGTAAAAATGCTAAAATATGTTCCAAGTATAATAAATTTAATATTTAATTTGAGGATTTAGTAATATAATATTCCAGTGACGTTGTAAAAAAAACTTGGCATTTCAATATTAATTTATATTTAAAGAAAATATCTTATTTAAAATTTAATAAATAAAAAAAATATGTGTTTTAAAAATATATTTAAACGCATATAAAAATATTTATATACGTTTATAAATATATATAGGTGGATTGGATGTTTTCTAGAATCGTTTTAACAAATGTTCGTTAGGCAAACTTTTACTCGGGTAAAAAACCGGGCGAAGCCGGGTACATTCGCTAAATACAGTTATTTACAAATGTTCGTTTGTGGCAAGATACTATTCCTTCAACTTCAAATTACCGAGTGGACCAATTAATATTGATTTTATTCAATTTATCGAGTATTTTTCAAGGGAACGGGAAAAAAATTTCAAATTATCGAGAGTATAGACAAGAATAGATTCAGTAGGGATTGGATGTTTGCTAGAATCGTTTTAACAAATGTTTGTTAGGCAAACTTTTACTTGGGTAAAAACCAGGCAAAGCCGGGAACATTCGCTAGTTAATATATATATATGTATTAAAAATAAAAATGCATATCCTGACCAGGAGCAAATGTGCTTTTCAGAAGGCCTTATATACATGTGCTCCTGGTCAGGATATGCCATTATTTTTGATATCAACACCTGACCTTTTTATTTTTTTCTATTATTTTTTCACGTATATGTATATTTATCAATTATTTTATATATTTATATTCATTTATTAATATATTTATCATTATATATTTACTAGCCGAATGACCCGGGAAATGCCCAGCCGATTAAATGCTTTTATTCAAATACTATTTGTTACAATTATAAATTGGCGCCGTGGATGTCATTCTTGTAAACGTCCCGCTCCAAACTTTGTGTCTGAGAAGCGATATTTTTATTAAAGAGATGATCTGGCTTTGTGTCTTCTGCTCGAATGAATGTTTTTCTGTTAGAATTTTGTTCCTGCATACTAAAAATGAACTGCCTTCACCCGTGGTCTCTGCTTTTTGGAATTTTTCCGGATATAATTTTGTATCTGATAATCAAATATGATACAGCAATATTGTCATCATCATTTTCTGAATAAAAAACAACTACTTTTTCCCAGAACCTGTCAATTTTTTTTTTCTTGACTAAAAATCGGAAAAAATATATTTTCCAGATTTTTCTCTATGTCCTGTCAAAACACGTTTTATATGTCCATTAGGTCAGTTGATATTACCTCCCATCTTCACCGCTAGAGACGCTGCTTGCGAGCGAAAGGGCAAATTTGCCACGCAATTTGCAAATAACTTGTATACATACTTGTATACTTGTGTACATAGACCATAAATCTGTACATAGACAGGAAAAGCACATATATTTTAATAATATAAATGAGTTTTAAAAATTGTAAAAAAAAATGCATCGGCCGGGAATCAAACCCGGGGCGCCCGCGTGGCAGGCGAGCATTCTACCACTGAACCAAAAGCAAACGGTGACAGAATTAAGAAAGAATGCATGACGCTGATAACTGTATATATTAATATGTGAGAATTTCATAAATACAGAATTATATTATGCTGTGTATTTTCATTGATTAAATAAATAATAAAATAAAGTTATAAAATTATTTCTTTGCCACAATATAGACAAGAATTTACCTATTATAAGCATTTCATTTATTATTTTATGCTAAATCGCTTATACAAGTAATCTCTAAGATTCATGACAGGATTCAATCGGTGATTCTTATCGCTATAGAATTTGTCTTTTAGGATATGATTAAATTTGAGTCCTAATATAGAGAGAGCGCGAAAAAAATTAATAAAAATCTAGTGTTTTGTTTCCCACTTGGCAAATACGCAAGTAGGAAAAGCAGAATGATTGTTTACAAAATAATTTGTTCTCGTTAGGCTTAATTGAATAGAATGTTTATACTAGTGTAAAGAAACAAATTTACTTATCTTTGGTCAGGCAATCATCCCAAGCTTTACAAATGAATTTATTTTATTTTTCTTTACAATGAATATTTAAAGAATACGATTTAAAGCCGCAGCGATGAAAGGCATGGTTCTTTAGTGGCGCGCGTTGGTCAGAATCTTCTAGAATGTGGCGAGCTCCCTCTGGCGGCGCAGCCAGACGGCCTCCCATTGGTCAGCGATGACGCAGTTCCTTCACCGCCGCGCGTACACCGCCGCGCGCTGCCTTCTGCTACCTATGTTAGAATAAAACGAAACATACTCCCCTCCTGTGGACGTAGTCCACACACAAGGCAAAAGAAAAGGATCACATAGTGTAGAAAGTTTTTTTTTTTAAGAAGAAGAATTATTAGAATGGCAGAAGTGCAATCTTCGAGATGGGTCTTATTAGATGATGTTGTTTCTCTGTTTGAAGTTCCACAACTCGGACATTGCCATCCGCTCCAGGTGACACCTTGGTGATGCGGCCAAGGCTCCACTGCAATGAAGGCATAGGAAAGTCTTTTACCAATACCAAATCTCCAACCTTCAGGTTGGAAGAGGGTTTTTTCCACTTGGACCGTTGTTGCAGATTGTTTAGATATTCCCTGGACCATCTTTGCCAGAAAACATCTCTGGCCTTTTGAATTAATTTCCATCTAGTTAAGTAGTTGTCATTAGGGTGATAACTGGGCTCTGGGAGTGCTGTTAATGGTCTTCCAATCAAAAAATGTCCTGGAGTGAGAGGGTTGAAATCATTTGGATCCGAACTCTTCGGATACAACGGACGAGAATTCAAGCACGCTTCAATTTGACTTGTCAGAGTATTGAGTTCTTCAAAATTTAAAACTGCAGATTTTAAACACCTTAGGAGATGATACTTCAATGATTTAATTCCTGCTTCCCAAATGCCGCCGAAGTTTGGAGCAGATGGAGGTATAAAATGCCAAGTGATGTGTTCATTAGCGACATAATTTTGAATTGAAGAATCCTTTACAAGTTGATGTATATTATTCAAAATATTCTTAGCTCCTTTAAAGTTAGTAGCGTTGTCGGTGTAAATATCAGAGGGTTTTCCTCAATGAGAGATGAATCTTCTAAAAGCAGCGAGGAAGGCAGGGGTTGACAGATCTGAAACTATCTCAAGGTGAATAGCCTTCGTTGAGAAACAAATGAATAATGCTATATATGATTTTAATGTTACTTTTGTTCTTATGACATTAGGTTTAGTTATAAATGGTCCTGCAAAGACTATTCCTGTTTTGCTAAAAGGGCTTGAGGGTATGATTCTATGGATAGGCAGATCTCCCATGATTTGTTTTGACACTTGGCGTTTCGTCTTGAAACATGTCATGCAACGATTAATGAGCTTTTTTACTAGAATTCTACCGGATGGAATCCAGTACTTTTGTCGGATGGCACACAGAGTTAATTGGAGACCAGAATGAAGATGCTCTACGTGGAATTGTTGAACAATCAATTCTGTAACGAAATGGTTGTGAGGAAGAATTATTAGATGCTTCTCATTGAATTGCAGGTTGGATTTGCGCAGTCGACCTCCTACACGTAGAATTCCTGATGAATCAATAAATGGGTTTAAGGATAAAAGTTTTGAGTTTGATGGTAGAACTTTGCTTTGATTACAACATTGAATTTCAGTTTTAAATTCTGAACTTTGAATGATTTGAATAAGAGTTCGAATTGAATTATCGAGCTCATTAGAGGACAATTCTTTGTGTTTTATTTTGTCGCTGCTGTGTCTAGCATTGTGGATAAATCTTAGGAGCTATGCCGTAACTCTGCTCAGCTTCCTGAATGTTGAGAATTTAAAAATAAAGTCTAGAATAGGACAAGTAGTGAAATGAACAATCGGAACAGTCTTTCTTTTTTCATGACAAACTTCTTTTGGAAGTTCATATGTGATTGGTAGCGGATCTTGTAAACTTGAGTTTGATAGCCAATCAGGACCATTCCACCAAAGTGAATGGTTTACTAGTTCTGAAGAAGTCATACCTCTGGAGGCGCAATCTGCAGGATTATCCTTGGTAGACACATAGTACCAAGAAGATTGCAGAGTTAGTCGCTGAATTTCTGCAATCCAGTTACCAACAAAAGGTTTCCAATGTTTTGATTCAGATTTCATCCAACATAAAACAATCTGGGAATCTGTCCACAAAATTACTCGGTCAATATGCAACAGCAATGAACTGCAAATGGAATCATATAAATTTGAAAGGAGAAGAGCAGCACAAAGCTCCAGACGAGGTATTGACGTTGCCTTCAAGGGAGCGACTTTTGTCTTGGCAGCAATCAATGTGACTTGAACCTGACCAGATTTAAAACGAGATTTCATATAAACAACTGATGAATATGCAGATTCGGAAGCATCACAAAATCCATGGAGTTCTAAAGAATGTATAAGTCCCTTGCAGGAAATATATCTAGGAATTTTAATATGATTTAGCATGGCCAAATCCATTTTCACTCTCCTCCAATGAGAACACAACGATTCAGACAAGGGATCATCCCAATCCAAATCCTGTTTCCACAAAGTTTGGAACAGAATCTTGAAGCTAATGATCACCGGTGATAACCATCCCAAAGGGTCATAAATTCGAGAAATGTCCGATAACAATTTTCTTTTAGAATATACGTCTTTTAGTGAATTGACTGTAATTGTGAAATTATCCGTGGATGGATTCCAATTTATCCCAAGAATCTTAACAGATGAATTATCTCCGATTTCATATGAATCATGTGCTTTCAGCGCTTCTGGTACCTCTGAAAGAACCTCAGGGACATTTGACATCCATTTTCTTATGCAAAAGCCACCAGATAAAAGGATTTTCCGGATATCATCAATGAGAACTTTTGCTTCTTCGATTGTTGTTGCGCCTGAAAGTAGGTCGTCTACATAAAAATCAGTTTTTATGATTTTAGATGCCTCTGGGAACAGGAGTTCTTTGTCGGTGGCAAGTTGCATCAAGGTACGGATTGCAAGATATGGTGCACACGACATTCCATAAGTTACTGTGAGCAATCTATACTCCAATAAAGATTCCAATGGACTATTTCTCCAGAAGATTCTCTGAAAGTCGAGATCAGAAGAGTTCACTTTTATCTGTCTGTAAATTTTCTCAATATCTCCCGTAAAAGCTATAGGATTAGTACGAAACTTCACAAGAATATTGAAAATATCATGCTGCAATTTTGGTCCAGTATGAAGAAAGTCATTTAAGGAGTAATTGTTGCTCGTTTTGCACGATGCATCAAACACTACTCTTAATTTAGTAGTGCTGCTCTGATCACGCAGAACGCAATGGTGAGGTATATAATAGCACTTGTCTGATGGTTTGTCACGTTCCTTTTTCGGAATGAGCTCCATGTGGTTGAGAGAAAGATATTCCATCATGAAATCCTTATATTGCTGAAGAAGATTTGAAGATTTGTGCAATTTTCTCTCAAGAGCAAGAAATCGTTTCATGGCATTCTGACGTGAGTCTCCGAGATTAGGCACAGATTTAAACGGTAGACCAACAGAATATCTTCCATCTGTTGATATGCAAATGTTTTTGTCATAAATGTCCCCGCAACTCTTCTCCTCTTTAGTCAATGGAAGAGCGGCAGGAACCGATTCCAATTCAAAAAACTTTCGCAGATTATCATCTCCTTGGGATGTTGAGCATAATGAGATATAGCTGTTTCCAGTCTCAGAACTGGAAACATTTCCTGAAAGTATCCATCCTAACTTCAAACTACAGGCAGTGGGTCCTGGATGATTTTGGAATCGTAGTTTTCCTGTATATAAAAATGGGGCTAGGTCTGCACCAATTACTAAATCAATGGGACTTGTTTTATCAAAATTGGGATCTGCTTATAAAGTATTCTTAAGATGAGGCCAATTATCTCTATTTATCAGAAAATTAGGTAAATCAACAGTGATTTGATCGAGTATTATGGATGAAATTTTGAATATTCTATCAGAAAAATGAGGCTTAAATTGAAGAAAAGTCTCACTAGCAGACTGCTGTATTGGTTGGTTACCAATTCCAAAAACTGTGAGTTGGCTCTTTTTAACAGGAAGATTCAACTTTTCACGACAATTTTCTGTTATTAGACTTCTTTGAGAACCAGTATCAATCAAAGCTCTGCATGGATGAAACGATCCATTTTCTGCTCTCACTCTCACGATAGCAGTAGATAATAAGATTGTCTCATTGGGCTTTGTTGTATCACTGAGAAAACATGAAACGCTAGATTGGGCAATTGGGGCTTCAATTGAAGTGGTATTCAAAGGTTCGGGTTGGAAGGAATGCAAAAGAGTGTGATGTTTTTTGTTGCATGATTTACAATGCATAGTGAATTTACATGACGTTACTCTGTGGTTGGATCGCAAACAATTGAAACAAAGGTTATTGGTTTTTACTATGTTCCATCTCTCAAGGAGAGAAATTTTATGGAACTTGTCACATTTGAATATAGGATGTGAATTTTTGCATAATAGGCATTTATCATCACCTTTTGAAATTGAATTATAAACATGTGTTTGTTTCACTACAGATTTATCCTCCCTAGCATAACCTTTTATCGATTGCAAACTTTTTGCTTGTTTTTCAAGAAACATAATAAATTTTTCGTAGGATGGAAAGCCATCATCTATCAACGTCAATTCCCATTGCCTTTTCAAATCATCACCTATTTTTCTTTGTAGGAAATGTATTAGAAAGATATCAACAAGTGTATTTCTCTCCAAACCCAGTGATTTCAAATTTCTCATGGCTTCATTACATATATCTAGTAGTTCGAAAATGGCCTTGGAATTTATTAGTTTTAAAGGTTTTAAAGTGAATAATTTTGTACATTGTGAAAAGGCAAGTTCTTTTTTGTTATCATATCTGGAGACCAATGTGGCCCAAGCATGGGCATAGTTTTCATCAATAACAGGAAATCCCCTAATAAGTCGTTCAGCGTCCCCAGTAACAGCTGATTGTAAATATTGCAGCTTTTGTGAATCAGTTAGAGCGGTATTGGATTCAATAGACAGAGAAAACACAATTGCTTGAAACTAAGCCATTCGTTAACATCACCAGAAAAGGAAGGTAAATTAAATTTAGGAAGTTCTATTTTACTTGTGGTTGGTTGATTTAGATCATCAATTTTGCTTGAACTGGCTGTACAAGATACTTTATTGATATTCGCCACTAAATTTATAAGATTATCCTTTTATTGCATAACTCTAGAAAAGTAATCTTCATCATCAAATTCAGAAAATGTTAAAAGATTACAATAAGTTTTTTCAATGTTAGATTTTATATCTAAAATATCTTTTTTAAATGTCTGTAAATTTGCATCATCCTTCGATTCAATCATCTTGAGCGAAATTTGCTCAAAATAATCCACTTGTTTGAAATGAAATTCAAGAATATTTAAAGTAGCTTTAAATTTGGCAGCCATCTTTAATCTTTGTTATTATTAATTTTAATAATATATTTCAAAAATGAATTATAATTATTTATATTTAAATAATTATTTAATAGATTTATTCCCGGGTTTCGGCACCAATGTTTTGTTTCCCACTTGGCAAATACGCAAGTAGGAAAAGCAGAATGATTGTTTACAAAATAATTTGTTCTCGTTAGGCTTAATTGAATAGAATGTTTATACTAGTGTAAAGAAACAAATTTACTTATCTTTGGTCAGGCAATCATCCCAAGCTTTACAAATGAATTTATTTTATTTTTCTTTACAATGAATATTTAAAGAATACGATTTAAAGCCGCAGCGATGAAAGGCATGGTTCTTTAGTGGCGCGCGTTGGTCAGAATCTTCTAGAAGGTGGCGAGCACCCTCTGGCGGCGCAGCCAGACGGCCTCCCATTGGTCAGCGATGACGCAGTTCCTTCACCGCCGCGCGTACACCGCCGCGCGCTGCCTTCTGCTACCTATGTTAGAATAAAACGAAACATCTAGAAATATCATTATAATCGGTTTTCTTTTAGTGTTCACACTATACAAGGTATAATCAAAAAGTAACTGAGCTTTTGAAAAATAAAATATATATAAAGGTTAAATTATTGTAATAATCAAATTTCTCAAAATATCTGCATTAGCTGCACATTTTTTCCATCAGTCAGAGGTTTCATAGCTCATTTTCAGGAATTGTTTATTTCAGCTCTCACTTTTTCAATAACCTTTTTATATTATGAAAAGCATCTTTCTTTTAACGCAAATTTGAGCTTTGGAAAATAAAATAAATCACTAGAAGAGAGTTCTGAGGAATAAGGAGGATGTGATGAAACAGTCAAAAAGTGCTCAGCTTGTATGGGTTGTTTAATCCATAACCAAGGTGGCTTTATGGGCAGAGGTGTTATCATGAAGCAACTTCCATTGTTGTAACTGAAAGAGCTGGTTCCTTATCTTTTGTATTGAATTTCTAAGGCCTTCAAGTATTTCTTTGTATGTGTTTTTATTGATAGAAGTTCCCTCCGGAATAAACTCATTATGTACAACTGCTTGAAGGTTAAGAAGAACCTAGGAGAACTCAAAGTGTGCCATTCAAGTGATTGTTTCTTGGTTTTTGAACCATAAATATAGTACCAAGTTTACCTCCAGTTACTATTGTTTTTAAAAATCTCGGTTATTAATTGCACTTTTAATCAGATTTCTATAAATTTCTAATCTGTTGTTTTTGTTGTATGGTTAGCTGTCGTGGAACAAAGAAACTACAAAGTTTTTTCAAGTTTAAATGCTCATGAACAATGCATTGGCAGCTACCATATGATATTTACACTATATTTCCACAATAGTTTGAATAGTTATTTTTCTATCAGTATGAATTAATATTTTTATCAATTGTTATTTTAAATTATCTGTCATATCTCAGTAATCTGATTACATTGTCATTAATACCAATCTATATACTCAAATTTATTTTTATTCTCCAAATATTTGTTATTATATTTATTTTCAATTTCCCAATAGTAGATTCTTTGCTTCAAATTTTACTTTATATATATCATCATCGAATTGCTTTTTTTTTAAACATGTGTGTTTGTAGTATTGAATTTTATTAATTTTAATGGTGGATATTTCGTGGGGGTTTCGAATTCAATTCCTAATTATTTTTTGCTTATAATCTGAATTTCTTCTCTGTGTAAACTTTCCTTGGAGAACTAGCCTGGATGCCCAGGATTTATCCATGTCCCATATATGCTACTGAAAGTATATACTTTGCTTAGAAATTATTTTCATTTTACCTTACTTGAAATGCTTCTTCTAAGAAATCAGAATATACCCATTGCAATTTCAAGCCACCATCAATACACTTAATGTGTCTTCACAGACCCTTCAGTATACTAGAGGCGTTACAAGGTCACTCTGATAGTATTCTAATATTATAATGTGTGAATGGTTTATATATAAATAATAATACTGGATATTGAATACAACAACAACAAAAAGCTTTATTAAGACAATTTAGTCTTATACGGATTCTCCAAGCACAGAAATGTAGGGTACATACAAGAATAACCGTAGTAACAACAACAAAAGTCCCTGTTATGAACTTTTGGTCTTATACAACTTCTTCACGTAGAAGAGGGTATATAAAGGAATAACAGCAATAGTTACAATAATTAGCAATGTTATTTACAATGTGTCAAGGGGGATAGTAGCAGGAAAGGGGCCGCTGGGGAACTAAAATATTAACATGGGTAGATGTTATTATATCTCTTGAGGAATGATTACGCGACAATAAAGTTGGGATTTCCAGCAGGTTAAGAAAGTCTCCAAGGTGGTTGGTGCGAATGTTTAGTTCACCATATAAAATTATATCCAGTCCATTGTGTATCTTGATCGTGGTATATATATTCTCTAGTTGGAGTTCATTAGCAAGTCAGCAATGAATCTAAATTTGGTTATTTTTGTTATAAATTCCTACAATGATGCCTTCAGAGCTTCTTCCCTGACCCAAGGTTTTTCTAGCAAGTGATTGGTAAACCTGAAAATCCTCAATCTCGAGTTTTAGAACAAATATATTGAATATTAATGTGCATATTTAAAAATTTTGGCGAGATCTCAAATATATTTCAACTTTTTATTCTAAGCTTTGTAAATTCTCATAACTAAAAATTGAATGAATAATTATTAAACAAAAATACATTTTGAAAAAGTTTTATTTAAACATGCTAAAATGGAAAATTTAAATATTTTATATCTTCTGCCATTGAGCAATTAGATTTATATGAGTGAAAATAAAACCTGCGGAGGTCGATCATATTGAGAGAAAAGGTGAAAATTGAGGAAACACATATCTTCTTCTCTCTTATCTTCACTCAATCATATTAGGGTGTCAAGCTTGTAAAGACACTGTCGATGGTGTCTTCTGGGGATGAGCAAAGCTCATCAATAATTGATTCAATACAGTTGATAACCATTTTGTGAAGTAGAAGGCGTCTGCCTTTGTCATTAAGACTGAGAGCACTACTCAGTGGCAAGCCGACTTAGCTCCAAAAGAAATGGCCGCCTCTGATATGAGGAACAGACGCCATGTGCAGCCGCTCCTAACATGAGTACAAACGCTGCTCATCCTGTCCCCCTGGATTAGATGCCCTTACAGGGTACTATCAGCCTGGCCAGCTTAGCTTAGGTTTTTTAGTGAGCTTGGTACTGCTTCCCCTCCTCCTTTTTCATCCAGGCTTGGGACCGGCAAAGGCAGAGTTGTAATAATAAAGATCGCTAATCAGTATTTCATATTGTAGCAGATTATTATTATTTTATGAAAAGATTTTTCAAATTTCGATATTTGTATTTTGATGCACTGTAATTTTTTTCATTGCCTCTTGGCTATTTTAGTAGTTTTAATTTGGTTTTAGATTAAATAAATTGCTCTGTCATTCTGAGGTTTGTCTTTCCTAATTTTCTAGTTACATTTTGATGGAGATGCTGGGTAGATTAGGAAAGACAAATTGAAGATCGCCGAGAAGACCATGAGGCCATGGCTGCCATGATATAAATTTTCAGAGACTGGCGCCAGGATTCCACCACCGTGTCAAATCCAAGAATTCCCTCCACGATGACAAAGCCGCTCTTCACGCCGCAATAAAAAGGACGCCAAGCTACTAGGGACAGATGTCCAAGACTCCAGAGAATATTTGACAGAAACACTTCAGATCCATGCCGGTAGCAACAAGATTTTCAAACTGTGGGTCACAGCTTCCATAGGGAAAGAGCTATGTAGCAGATTATTTATTATTATATGAGATTTTTAATTTAGAAATTTGTATTTTTATACCCTGCAAAATTTTCTCATTGCCTTTCTGCTATTTTATCAGTTTTAATTTGATTTTATATTTTAAAATTGCTGTGTTATTCTGAGGTTTGTCTTTCCTAATTTTATA
This sequence comes from Cordylochernes scorpioides, assembly GCA_030710605.1. Taxonomy (NCBI): domain Eukaryota; kingdom Metazoa; phylum Arthropoda; class Arachnida; order Pseudoscorpiones; family Chernetidae; genus Cordylochernes; species Cordylochernes scorpioides. The sequence goes on from CP092867.1 coordinate 124,648,567, forward strand.
CATTACAATATTACAATATAAAGTTCGATATTCATGATGATCGTCCCCCACCGCTTTTATTTTCACCCATATAAATCTAATTGCCAAATGGCAGAAGATAAAAATATTTATTTTTTTTCCTTTATAGTGCATTAAAATAAAATATTTTTTAAAAAGTATTTTTATTATTTATAAATTAGAATTTTTAAAAACCTAACAAAACCATCAGTACTAAAGTAAACTAAATTTATTCAAAATAAATATATTCGATTAAAATTTTGTGAAAAAGAAAACATATTACTGTCAAAGTTTCAAATAAAATCGAATATATCACTTTAAAATATAAACACTCTAATAGTTTAGAATGTTGTTATTAAAATGAAAATTAATGATGTTAAAGTATAAAGTGCTGTCTATATATATATTTAAATATATATATTTTAAAATTATTATTATTATTATTATTTTAATTCCAAAACCTATATTCAAAGTTTGAGTCAAAAGGCGATCCATTGAATAGGTTTATATAAAAAGAGGTGTACTGTTAAAGAAAAATTTTAAAACAATTTTTAACA
>CP092867.1:124649220-124673339 GCA_030710605.1 Cordylochernes scorpioides
GTTTGGCATCTTACCAGCTGCTGACTCTAGAGACCATGTTGAAGATTCTATAATACCCAGAAGGCCTTAATTTGTTTCTGACTAGAAATTTTTATTTTATCGCAAATTGATTCCTCAACAATGGGTAACTTAGTAATTGAATGAAAAAATTTTAAAAAATTAAAAGATATATATAAAATTATATATATTTATACAGTATGACCTCTTTGATTCAATCAACTATTTCTTTATTCAACCATTTTTTAACTTGCCCCCAGTGAGTCACTGAAACATCGAGAATAAAATAACTAGTTGATGTAGCTAGATTTTTTCTAAATCAACTTCCAACCAATAAATGATCTTCAAAGCATTCCATTACTTACGAGGTGTGTTAAAAAAGTATTGCGACTTTTGATTTTCGCGGGGTACGTATATTCGAATTTCGATCTTTTTGTGGCTTTATGTTGCTACTCATGTCTTTCACTTATGCCGACAAGCTCGGCCATTTTGAATGTTCACTTAATTGTTGACAGCTGCTTTGCTTGCAGGTGTTTTGGATCGTCTTCGATTTTTACCTATTAAAAAAAATGGATCAAAGAACCTGTATCAAATTTTGTGTGAAAAACAAAATTAAGTGCGTGGATGCATTCCGAATGTTGACTGTGGCATACGGAGAAGCTACCTTGGACCGAAGCAACGTTTATCGGTGGTACAAAATGTTCTCAGAAGGCCGAGAAGATGTGAACGACAAAGAGCGTGCCGGACGCCCGAGCACTTCAACAACAGACGAAAAAATTAATGAAGTGGAGAAAACGATATTGGCCAATCGTCGAATCACCGTTAGAGAAGTTGCTGAGGACCTAAACATATCGATTGGCTCGTGCCATTCGATTTTTATCAATGATTTGGGCATGAGATGGGTCGCAGCGAAATTCATACCAAAATTGCTCAATTGCGACCAAAAACAGCATCGCATGAACATTGCTAATGAAATGTTGGACTCTGTCCGGGAAGACCCAAATTTGCTCCAGAGGGTCATAACTGGTGACGAAGCGTGGGTTTATGGTTATGATGTGGAAACCAAAGCTCAACCATCTCAATGGAAGCTGCCGCACGAACCAAGACCGAAAAAAGCGCGCCAAGTTCGGTCAAATGTGAAAGTTTTGCTGACAGTTTTCTTCGATTGCAGGGGCGTGGTGCATCATGAGTTCTTGCCACAGGGTAGAACGGTCAATAAGGAATATTACCTGCAAGTTATGCGCAATTTGCACGAAGCAATCCGCCATAAATGCCCGGATTTGTGGAAGAACAAAAATTGGCTTTGGCACCACGATAACGCCCTGCTCACACATCGTTGCTTGTGCGTGACCTTTTGGCCAAAAACAACACACTAATGATGTCGCAGCCACCGTATTCCCCAGATCTGGCCCCCTGTGACTTTTTCTTGTTCCCTAAACTGAAGAGGCCCATGAAAGGACAACGTTACGCTACGCTTGACGAGATAAAGACGGCATCGAAGGAGGAGCTGAAAAAGATTTTAAAAAATGATTTTTTGAAGTGCTTTGAAGATTGGAAAAACCGTTGGCACAAGTGTATAATATCTCATGAGGATTACTTCGAAGGGGACAAAATAGGTATTCATGAATAAATAAATAAATTTTGAAAAAACACAAAAGTCGCAATACTTTTTGAACACACCTCGTACATAGCATTGGTCACAATTTTCACTTCATAGAATAAACCTGCTCTTTTTGGTAATTGGGTGTTTTTGTTAATGTATTGAAGATTACATGGTTTCCATGAATTTTTTATAATTATTATTTTTTTCTTTTCATACTTTTTGAATATATTAGTGAAATTCATCACATTACCATTTATAAACCAAAGATTTGCAAGGCAATTTCAGTAATATATTTTCAAAAAGTATGAAAAATAAAAAATTCATGGAAACCATGTAATTCTATTTCTCAATACATTAACAAACACAAGAACACCCAATTACCAAAAAGAGCAGGTTTAATCTATGAAGTGAAATTCTATGACTGTAATTGGGTGGAGGTCAAACCAATATCTGCAGCTGGATAAATAGATTTCACAAGTGTTGAGAGCCAGGTTTTATAGTGAAACACTAGGTCTTCTATCTACTGACTAATGCAATCAGAAAAATATTGTCCCGGAAAATATTTAATTAATTAATAAAATAGAAACAGATTAATATTTATACGCCTTGTTGAACTCAACTTGCTATAATGGGAATCACCTTGCATGATAATAATGATGATTGAAAAATAATTTTTAACGATTATTTCAACACTTTATTTTATCAATAAATGCTTAAATCTTTATTTTAATTTGAACAACTCCTCATTCTCATCACCCTAGCAACTTGGGAGAGAAGCTGTCACTCAAGCCATCAGAAAAAATCTCCAAGGATTAGAACCTCTAAAACTTTCTGAGATGCTAAATCAAGAAACACAGACCCTAAAGGGCGAGTACCTCTTCCAAACTTTCAGAAGTCCTTCTATTTTTACAGCAGAACCCAATCAAATAAAAATAATTAAGGGAATACCATCATGTTGCTCGTGACAATTGCTGGGACAATGTAATTTGCATGGAAAATGTTTATTTTTCTCTCAGGAACAGCAAACATATGGTTCGAGAACGTGGAAGAGCAAATAACTTCTTGTGGTATTTTTGAGAAAATGCTTTCTCAGACTTTGGTTAACTGGAAGGATCAGTTTTTGTAAAAACTTGCGGCCAGGGAATCAAGTGATGCATACATTCAAGATGTTCTCTATTTGTGCAGAGAAGTAAATCCCGTTAGGATGGAAATTGAAGTGGCTTCACATTTAATGAAGGGAATATCAGGAGATATATAGGTCATTTGTCACTTTAGACATTGGCGCTACTGATGAGTTCATTAAATGGTGTGCAAAAAATTGAAACATCACATAAATAAATGTGTAGGCTTTGACAGGCTACCAAATGTTGCCGTCATTAATTCAGCAAAGTCTGAATCAATGGAAAATTTAGACGTATCGTGAGCAAATATGTTCATCACATACTAAATTGAAGAACAATGTCGTTCGAAAGCTAGCGGAGTGTTCTACACAAGAAGCTTCTTTTTGTTCTTTTATATTATTGCAATATAGTAATGTTATCTAATATAAAACAACTGATAAGCAAATTTTTATACTTCACTAAATATTTTCCCTCTTCTCTCAATATACAATAATTGTCCCCTCGCTTTTATTTTGACTTGTATAGATCTAATTGTTCAATGGTGGAAGCTGAAATATTTATTTTTCACCTATTGAAAGTGCATTTTAATAGAAACTCTTTTAAAAAATAAACATTTTCATTAATTGATTATTGACATTGAAGTAGATACTGCAGTAACTTTGTTTAACTTAACCAACACAATAAGACTAAATTGTTTCAAATGGTGCACTACTACCTTGATGTAGTGTATCAGATCATTGAAGACCCACATAACTTCTCTTTATGGATAGTAGAAACTACTTTTAAAATATAAATTTCACATATAAAAATATCCTCACACTCTTTAGAAAAGTGGTATAGGGCTGGTGTGTGTGTGTGTGTGTGTGTGTAAGCACATTGTCAATTTCCAACAACTAGGACCCTAGATGGAATCCTGCTTTTAGAAATTAGTAAATTGCTTCAATGACTTTCACAAGTCTAACCCCACCACAAGTAATTCCATATGTATAGGCCAGGTTTATAGCCAGAGGTAAACTCACCTAGAGGGGGGTAGAAGGGATGGCGGGCAAAGCGGTTGTACCATCCCGTAGAGAAGTCCTCACTCTCTGGGGACAGTCCAGCTATGTGGGAAGAATTCATCTGAGAGAAGAGCAGCCAGAGTTGCTCGGGTGGCCGGAGAAAGAGGGTGTCTACGTCTACATAGATGAGGGCATCTTCTTCAGGCAGCAGGGACTGGAGCACACAAGTGGAACCTTAGTAGAGCAATAATCTGTATCTGACAACCAGGTTGAACCATGAATACTGACCTAAGGATCAAATCTGCTTTGCATCAGCTCATGAATTTAACTTCCAATTTCTTTAATTATGCCCAATAGTAAACAATAGACCTTCACCAACATATATATACCTTGTGGCAAAATGATTAGCACAACAATTAAAAATCTACGAATATTTTAATGAAAATGAAATTATCAATTCCTATAAAATCAAAGATATTATTGACATGAAGTTAAATGGAAATCAAAGAATTATATCTTTAGATGTTGAATCCAGATTTATTTCTATCCCTATACCCACAATTATGGATGCATTAAACCATGTGATAAAAGAATCAAAAATAAATAATTTTCCAAAATCAGAACTTTTATTTGGAATAGAATTTTGTTTGGAAAGAACATACTTCATTTATTATGATACATTAGCGCGCCATCTGCTATGAAAATTCGAAACTATTATAGACACGTACGATTCCTTTAAAAATTAAACAATTTCCATTGCAGTAAGGGCAGAAGAAATTATTTAATTTTTAAAAGAATCATACGCGTCTATAATAGTTTCGAATACTTCATTTATGATGATCAAATATATCTCCAAATGAAAGGTGCAACAATGGGTAGTCCAATATCACCAAATGCAGCTTGTATTATTATAGGCCAATTAGAAATCAAAGTTTTAAATTCACTTAAAAAATGATGTTTATTATTTCAAAAGATATGTGGATGTTTCCATTTTATTTATTAATCAGGGAAGTGAACAAAACATATTAGATACCTTCAACAATCTAATGTACCAATTACTCTATGGAAGTAGATAACAACATATCAATAAATTTCCTGGATATGAACTTATCATACAATAATAACATTATTACCACCTGATAAGGCACAATTTGGATTCTAAACACAAAGTAATAAGACCAAGTCCAAATAAATAAATAGTGTGTGACGTTTCAGTAACAGCATTGTTACCATCTTCAGACAAAAGTACTGAATGAGAAAATATATCACAAGCATGTTTTAACTAGTTACTGTTATCAAGTGTTTAAAGAAGCCTTTTTCATTTAAAAGAAAAATGTGCTACAATTAACAGAATGGAAGAAAGAGGAAGCATCAATGATATTTACAGATAGGCTTTTAATTATATTTAAAAGAAAAAAAGAGGTTTTTTTCCACTTCTAATTCTAAGAATAATATTTTAGGGTTCTTAGAAAACATTCTTTTTCTTTTCTGCTATCTTGTTTATGCAATTGATAAAAGTAACTATTTAAAACATGCTGCAATTTATTTTCTCACTCAGCACTTTTGTTTGATAATAGTAACAACTAGATATAGAAGATTCTTCTTAGTAAGATATGTAGCGATTTAATAAAATGAAAAAAGACAAGTTTCTTTAATCATTTAACGACGCAAGCTTTCGGGCAAAAACCCTTCAACAGGCAAGCTAAAGCAACTGCTTATCATGCTCTCCTGGCCTTTATGTAATTTTCTCATTTATATAATTTAACTCCATATCAGCCATATTATATACTTCACTAATATTTCCTGCCTCCAGCTATGAATTTGCATCTCTTTGAAAATTTATCCTCTATGATTATTATTTTACAAACCGTTAAATTACTCATTTACATGTTACTTTGCTATAGATATGTAAATAATATGTGTATATATATTCACTTCAGCTATTGGTATCTACGTTTATAGTGTCGTATTTATGCTTTAGCTTGCCTGTTGAAGGGTTTTTGCCTGAAAGCTTGCGTCGTTAAATGATTAAAGAAACTTGTCTTCTTTCATTTTATTAAATCGCTACAAATAGTAACAACATTGCTACCAAAAGGTCACACATTATTTATTTATTTGGATTTGGTCTTATTACCTTGTGTTTTTTCTTTATTACCCTAATTTCTTATAACCCTTTAATCACTTTTGCCCAAAATGGCATTTTCAAATTATTTGTAGGTATTTCAAATAATGAATGTAAGGAAAAAAATCATTAACAATTTCTGATAAGGCACAATTTGGATTTTAGATTATAAACACAAGATAATAAGACCAAATCCAAATAAATAGTGTGCGACATTTCTGTAACAGTACTTTTATTGAAAGGGCACACACTATTCATTCAGTACTTTTGTCTGAAGATGGTAGGAATGCTGTTACTGAAACATCGCACACTATTTATTTGGATTTGGTCTTATATATATATACCTTGTGTTTATGGATTCAACATCTAAGGATATAATTCTTTGATTTCCATTTAGCTTCATGTCAATAAAATCTAGTTTGAATTCAAAGGAGTTAACAATTTCATTTTAATTAAAATACTGGTGATTTTTTAATTGTTGTGCTAATCATTTTGTTGAGGTATATGTTGGTGAAGGTCTATTGTTTACTATTGGGTGTAATGGACAGTTAGGTCTGTGGACCTTTGGTGTACCATATATATCATTGATGGATAGAATAATAGAAGATATGAACTAAAATTATGATAATAATACTTTAATTCAAAATATAAATAGCAAAAACTAAGAAGCCAAATTCATCACAATACCATTTATAAACCAGAGAAGTTGGCAAGAGAGAAATTTGACTAATATATTTAAAAAGTATGAAAAAATTGCATGGAAACCATGTATTCTCATTTCTCAATACATCAATAAACACAGGAACACCCAATTACTAAAAAGAGGTTTAATTTATGAAGTGAAATTTGAAAAGTGTGACCAATGCTATATAGGACAAACAGCCAGAACTTTAAAAGAAAGAATGGAAAACCATGAATATGCTCTAAAATAGGGATAAAATTGAGAATTCTGCACTTGTAGGATATAAAAAAACAGAACAATACTATATTATGAGGAAAATTATTATAAGAGACAATTTAAAAAAGCATTTTTTTCTTCAAACGAAATGTGCTACAATTAACATAATGGAAGAAAGAGATAATATCAATGATATTTTTACATACAGAAATGCTTTCAATCTATATATATAAAAATACGAGCTAGGACACACTGGCAGTGGCTGTCTCATCAAAACCACAAATGGCATTGAGAAAATGAACAGAAGAAACCCAGATTTTTGCTCAGTCTTCAGATCAGAACTTATAGCCATCTATGAAGCCTTAAAATCCATCAGAAATACTAATTATCAAGATATCTGGATTCTTACTGATAGTAGAAGTGCCATACAACATTTGAGTCACACAGGGGAACTCAGAGACAAAGTAAGCAGGAACATAATTGGTTATCTCCAAAAACTCTCAAAAATTCACCTTCAATGGATACCCTCACACGTTGGCATTGAAGGCAATGAAGCTGCTGATGTGCTAGCAAAAAAAAAGGCACAAAAGAACCCTTGCCACAGAAAAATAAACTTACTTTTAAAGAAATAGAAACAATAGCCAAAACAAAAATAAACAAGAACTGGAGGATCCCACCTAAGCACAGTTGGTACAGTGGAGTGAACCCAGGAGGAGCTCTGAAGATCAGAAATAGACAGCATCAAACAACACTAACAAGATTTAGAACGGGCCATCTCAAGCCATTGAAGATAGAAAATAATAACAAAATTTATCCCACTTGCCCAAAATGTAGTTTGGTACCTGCAGCTCCAGAACACATTTTGGCTTGCATTAGATGCACTAAACAGGACCTTTGGGAGAGGCCGCTGCTCATCATAAAACAGCTCGAGGAGCATGAACTCATGGAATTCGTGTAATCTTTACACAAGGGGATAAGAAACAACAACAAACATATATAAAAATGAATGGGTGTCTGTCTGTACTCGATAGATTAAAAACCATACATCCAATCACTGTGAAAAATTTGGGAAATTATTAGGTATATCCCCAGGAAGGTTTTTGAAATTAAAAAAAAAAAATCCGAGTTAGGGTTCTAGGTGTTTTAGAACAATATTGGGAATGGTAAAATGGAAATGGATGAATCCACATACGGTATTACATTACCAGAAAACTTTTGTCACATTGAAAATCCACTGATAAATAGATTGCCAAAGTTTTTCCAAATTTATCGCAGAATTATAAAAATAATCAATGGGTTAGTGAGCCATGGGGTTATGTGAATTTAATATACTGCACAATTCAAAATTAAGAAACAACATATAAATCCATAGATACTGTTGTCTATCACGATGAATCAGTTAATATTCCAATAGAATATTTAAATTCATTGGATCTACCAGGAATGCCACCGTATATTTTATCCTTGAAAATTGGTCGAAATGTAAATCCACCGCAACTATGCAATGACACTAGGCTATCAGTAAAAATGACTAACATAATTGAGGCAACCATTTTAAATGGAAAACACCAAGGTGTACTACTACCACACATTCCCATGATACCAACGGATACTTCATTCGAATTCTAACGCCTACAGTTTCCTGTACGACTAGCCTTTGCAATGACCATTAACAAAGCACAGGGACAATCATTGCTAGTATGTGGATTAAATTTGATAAATCCATGCTTCTCACATGGACAGCTGTACGTTGGGTGTTCACAAGTTGGAAAACCATCAAATTTATTTGTTCTTGCACCAGATAGGAAAACAAAAAATGTATATTTACAAGCACTCTACTAAGATAAAGTTCACCATCAATCATCAAATATCATTCATTTAAAAATTACAAAATTATTGTTCAATTGAAATTTGTTTGCAATATTTTCTAATATCACAAAGGAAGAAGCATGTTTATTCTACCATCAACTATGTATATCTATATTTTGTACATATGTTATATTCAAATGACATATATGTAGGGATAATTTTATCGTTAATTTTCATTTTGATGTATTGTACACATTTGATCATTAATAAATTATGTTTGAGATATTAAAACTGCCTTTTTGATCAAACACAGCAACATGTGAACGGGTACAGCTAGGTGGAGCAGAGTATCAAACATAAAGTTATCTTGACAAGTATAGATTCAGTAGGGATTGGATGTTTTCTAGAATCGTTTTAACAAATGTTCATTAGGCAAACTTTTACTCTGGTAAAAACCGGGCGAAGCCAGGTACATTCGCTAGTTATATATAAAAAGAAAGTATTTTTCCACTTCTAATTCTAAGAACAAATTTTAGTGTTCTTAGAAAAATTGTTTCTTCTTATCTGCTATCTTGATTACACAACTAATAACAGTACTAACTATTTAAAATTTTTTAACGCTTTGCCAAATGTTTTGATTTTTGTTCGCTCCTGACGAGGACAAAAGATTTTTGTTGAAACGTCGAGACAATAAAAAAGTTTTACTGGCCGAAGTATCTTTAATTTAAAGAAGCTAACAATTTATTTATTTAGATTTGGTCTTATTAACTTGTGTTTATAATCTATGATCCCAATTGTACCTTATCAAAATTTTTTCAAAATAATGAGTCAATAAATGAAATGTAATAAACTACACAGCAATAATATATTTTTACTAAGTATTCTGTTAGCTCTTCTCATTTAAATAGCTCTCTGTCAATCTTTCCCAACTCTCTAGAAACAGCCTCCCTGATACCTTGGTAAAAAACCCTGAGCAATCTCTCTCCCAGTCTGTGTTGTGTTTGATATTCATCATGGGAGAGCGCTCTGGTTTTAATTTTTAGCAATACTGGAATCAGCCAAATTCTAATTTTGCAAAATTTTAAAGTTTTATTCGTGCAAATTTTAATTTTCTTACTTTAAATTTTAGTCAAAGGTCTTATTTGTAAATACATAGTGTTTTATTATTTTGCATATATTTTTCTGATGGGGCTTTAAATAGACAGGATCTTAACCTAGTTTTAGTTCATTTTACCTTGATAACAGTGGGTCACTGAAATGTTGATCAATAAAAAAGTACCACATAGGGTGGATAAGTTTTAGATCTCCCAATATATCAAAATACCAACCCCAAAACTATAATTTTCACAAAAATGTTTTTGATATATTTGGGATAATGGAAAAATATTCAACAAAAGTCACAATTTTTCTCAAAGTAATTTTCATCAGCATCTAGAATCTTTTCCCAAAGTTTCTCCAGTTGCGAGATGTCCTGATGGTAAAATTGGAGAATCTTGGAAGCAGTAAAGTTTGGAAAGGGCTTCCCACAAAGACCGTTGGTTGTCCAGGGAATGGAAATCTGTTGGGACAAGGTCCAGGGAGTATGGTTGAGTCAGAGTGCTTCTCAATCAAGTTGCTGTATGGTATCCCTGGCCATATTCTTTCCACATTTGCATTGTCATGGGAGTAGTAGTGCTGGCTTAGTGCACACATTGCAAGCTCTACGAGTACAGAATGGCACTGATGGTTTGGCCCAGCTCAGTTATACTTAGTGACTATTCCCCCCAAAAAGAGAAAACATTTTTGTGTGGGTGTCTGGTGTCATGTGATGATGACTAATGTTTAGAGTGTCTAGAGCAGTGATTCTCAACCTTTTTTTTGTTGCGGCACTATTTTAAAGATTTGAAAATTTGGCGGCACAATTTTAGAATTTCGCGGCACACTTTTGCTAACTTGAATGCAAGAAAATTCAAATTATGTATCAATATTTCTATGCAAAATATAAGTAATATACATCTCTAACATTCAATTTGCTAATTTCGTTATTTTAAAAAGTAAAAAAATGAAAAAGAAAAAAAGAAAAACCAATACAAACGTGAACATAATCATATGACTAAAATTCGGCGGCACATTTTTAGAATTTCGCGGCACACAAAATTACCGCAGCACAGTGGTTGAGAATCACTGGTCTAGAGTGTCATAAAGAATATGCTTTTAATCACTGGTAAGCATTTTATTGAAAATGAGGCATTGCACTACCTAGGAAGCAAGAACCAACAAGTGCCACTTGTTGATGTTATTATGGCTTCTGACTGTGTGTGGGGTACCTATTTGCCCAACTTGAGTCTTCCTCATGTGGCACAAGTGGGTTGTCTCATCAGAAGTCTGCATCAAGCTTTCTGCACGTTAGGCTGCCATTGCCAATCAACCAGAAATAAGGCTGGACACTTTACGATACACTACCAAGTGAAAAATACCTTGAACAAAATTTCTGAAACTAATTTATGATTGCACTCACTGCAATAATTCTGTGTTCTGTGATGAGATGTGCTGTTGACATTTTTAATACCCAGAGCTCAAGCATTGTGATGCTGCAGCAACCGTGTAAAATGGAAGGTTACATCCCCTGTGGACAGTTGCAACACTATATTTTATTTCCTATGTGTTCACTTCTTTATTACAATAACAAAAAATGGTAACAAAACTTTTGGGGTTACCTTATATATAAAAACCTCTCGTAAAGCTACCTACATACATAGTCTTGGGAGAGGCTGGATTTCTGGTCTAAATGTAAGGTACAATTTAGGATTATAGATAAATCAGTTAGTAATTTATATGTGATATCTTGGTAACACCTTGTTACTTTCCTCAGATTAATAACAGTACTCACACAAAACACAAGTCTGAATATGGTAACACTGCTACTAAAACCTCACATATAAATTACTTATTTGGGCTAATTATTACCATGTCATTTCCCAAAGGTTTAGGATGATGGTCTCACATGGAAGATCTACTAGAGATCTGATGTGAGACCAATGTAAGACAGGAGGTGATGTACTAACAGGGAAGAAGAGCCGCTGGGAAGCACAGGGCCTCCAGAGATTCCTCCACTCCTTACTGCCGGGGAGGGAGATGTTCTGGAGCTCCAGGGTCAGTCTGGAGCGGGGGCCAGGGTTCCACTGGGAGATCTGACCCACACATGGTCTATATTTATACCTAATGGAGGATGGTAACAAGCAAGTATAAACATAGTTGGATAATCAAGGTTATTTGGTCAATATTTTAATTGAGGCAGAACACCAATCTTTGCCAAGGTAAAATCAAAAAGGCTACATTTTTAACAGTAAATTATTTTAAAAGGAAAATTTACTTTACCTTGACAAAGGTAGAAAATTTCCCCAGTTGATATACAGTGGATCCTTGTTAAAACAGCAATTTTGTTATTTATAATTTAAGTTTTAAGTCTCTTGATTGTTTTAACCATGGTTATAACAATGACATTTAATGAAATAATGAAAAGGTTGGAAAACTAACAACTAATATCATAGAAAGCATGAACAGAATATTTATAAGAGTTATATGATGGGGATAAACCACCTATTCTCATGACCAATGCAAATATGAACAGACTACTATATTCAGAAATGAAGTCAATTCAAAAGATATATAATAACAAGGAACTGGGAACAGACTCTATATATGCAGAATACATCATCAAATAGATAGAAGGACAATATTTAGATACCAAGGAACTCATTCCACTATATGAAGACAAAGATATAGTTGATGAAAATTGTAAATCTAGATTCACATCCTTATAGGTGCCACTCACTGTGAAGATTACCCATCATTGGAGATAATATCACGGGCATCAAAGGCAATTCTAAAAAATCATTCATAATAGAATGTACCCAAACTTATCAGGGTTATACAACAGAGAAAAGGAACTATTACTACAATACTAAAACTGTGACTACTTATTGATTGGATAGGTACAGACCTATATATACATTTACTTTGAGGATTTTAAAAAAAGTGTTGGACTATGTGAGACATCAAAATGGTTTTTGGATAATTCTGGAATAATAGAAATCAACAATTAGTTGATATTTAATCTGACAGATGGCACAAGGCAACTTGTAGTTGCACGATCAGAAGAATCTTTTTGATATTGAGAGAAATGCAACAGATAAAGTAATATATTTATTGACTTTTTGGGCAGATTTTGCTTGTCTTTCCAAGGAGGGTTTAGATAGGAACCTGAATATTCTAATTTATAACTCATTTTAAGCCTCAAACAATCCAATTCACAACTCCCAACAGTTTCTTAGTTGGTATCATATACATCACATAAGATTTTAAAAGAAATATGGAAATTGGTTCTTTCCCGTCTACCCTGATCACCCAGAAGTCTGAAAATTTGTACACTTGCATTGTTACTTGAACTGAGTGACTGTTCAGAATTTCAGACTTCTATGTGTTTTGGAGGAAAGCATAATAAAATGAATTTACAAGATTTTAAAGGCAATTTGTCCATTCTCCCGGCCATCCTGACAACCCAGAGGTCTGAAAATTTGCCAACTTGCATTGAAATCAGGTTCTAAAAAGTGTATAAAATTTCAGATTTCTATATGCTCTAGATATAAAATAAAAAATGATTACAAGATTTGTGGACAGACAGACAGCTTTTATCAATATTTGGCATATAACCTCCTTTGGCACATATAAAAGCAGCTAATCAGTGAGGCATACTGTCATACAGTTTTTTATGGCCTCTTTTGGGATGCTAGACCAAGCCATTTCAATGAAGCTGTTTAAGAGTACCTGGCTATGGAGATTGCCAAATTTTCCTCCCCATCATGTCCCATACTTGCTCAATTGGGGAAAGATTTGGAGAACATGCAGACCAGGGATGGATGTCAACATTTCGAAGGAAGGCTTGTGAGATGTTGGCTGTATGTAGCCGGGCATTATCTTGTTGGAAAAAGGCATTATTAATCTGCTCAAGAAATGGCAACTCAATAAGGTTGCAACACATCTGCATAGCTGAGCAGTCATTGTGTCTTGAATAAAGGCCAAAGGGGTCTTATTTTCATAGCTGATGTTGACCCACACCATGAAACCAAGGGTTCTTGCTGTATGTCTTTCCATAATATAGTCCTGATGGAATCTTTCATGGGGCCTATGTCTAACATGTATCCTGCTGTCATGAACTCCCAAACTGAATCTGGATTCATCAGAAAAAAATGAAAGAATGTCATTCTTGAGTCCAAAGAAGTCTCTCTTCACATCAGCTGAGCCTGTCGCTGTGTCTGGCAAAAAGTGGAATTCTTAATAAAAACCGGCGACTATGGAGTTCTGCTCCGATAAGAAGGTTATTAATGGTGTTCAGAGATGGTCCATTCTGCACATGTAGAGCTGCTTGAATCATTGGTACAGTTGTTGTCCTGTCTGCTACAACCATCCTTCGAATCCTCCTATCCTCTCTCTCTGTATTACTCTAGAACAATGTGAGCCAGGTTTTCTTGAACTTTTCTCTTCCTCTCTGACCACTAAGACCAAATCCTTACAATTGTACTCTGATTGCAGCCTATTTTCATAGCAATTTCTTTACTCGAAATTCCACTTTCTCTGAGCCTTATGATTCTGTCACTTGTAAAATAAGAAATTTGCTTGTATAAATCCTTTTTTTTTTTTGCCTTGTGTGTTTGGGCATTTAACATATTAAATATATCTTAAGAATCCAAAAAAATATATAGATAACTTCAATTAATGATACACTAGGAGGCTACTCAAATACCCTTTCATAAATAAATTTTATAAACTTATACCTTTATATACTTATATTTTAGTTACGGTTTCAGAAATTGATCATTTACATGCCTTAATTAAGAATGCAATTTTTCTGAAAAATTGCAAAGTGTTTATAAGTGATGCAATTTTTTTTGTAGTAAGCCTATTTAAGGCATGATCTGATATTTTTTTCTCAATTAGTGCTTTGTCTGATGATGGTAACAATGCTGTTAAAGAAACATCACATATGAAAATTCGAAACTATTATAGATGCATATGATTCTTCAAAAAAAAAAAATAAGGCAGCAGAAATTATTTTATTTTTTAAAAGTATCATACGCATCTATAATAGTTTCAAATTTTCATAACAGATGGCACGCTAATGCATCATAATATAAACATCACATATATTTCAATAATTTGAATTTTGTTGTAAAACAAAAGGTAGGTATGTATTTAATCTTAAGCTACTTTACTCCAAAATGTCAAGCATAGCACACCGTGCTGCCATCATTTATGAGAAAGCAGAATTCAAATGACAAGGTGTGTCAACCAGAAATATAAGATAAATAAGCTCAATAATGAGAATATATTTGGTCGAGTTTATTTTTATGGATGAAAAAGTACACAATTTGGATTATAGAATAGAAACAGTATGGTATCTCAACACTGTTATCAAAATGTCACTCACTATTTATATATTTGGATTTGGTCTTTTCACCTTAAATTTTTTGTATGAAGCTTTAAATTTATAAAAAGGAGTTCTCCAGTCAATTCTTGATTTGTAGCTTAAAGGGTTCAAGACCAAACAACATACAGGTTGTTCAACATACAATTCTTGTTTGATACTGAATCAGAACTAAGATCAAGTCAGATTTAAGGAATAAAAAGACTTGGAAGAGGTCATTCAAGAATTGACTGCATAGAAGAGGAAAGAAAGAGTAATTTTGCTACACATATAAGGAAATAAATTGGAAGATAATTCCCACCATATAAAAAAGAAATCATGTCTACTATCATAGCATAATGATGGATGTTGTAGACTCAATAAACATATTGTCAGAGAGATCTTTGGCCCTCAGTATTATTGTGCAGACTCTACCTGAATCAAGGATTTCTTGAGAGCTCAGTAAAATCAATTTGGGGGAAGATGTGTGAGTGAACATATAAAATAAATATAAGAATTAAAAGATTACATGAGGAGCTTCTTCAACAGGCATGGATAGCATGGATATACTAACGTTAGTATATCCATGCTATTCATGCCTGTTGAAGAACCGGAAGGTTTGAAAGCTCGCAATAAATCTAAAAAGAAGCTCCTCATGTAATCTTTTAATTCTTATATTTTCAAACTAAATTCTAGTGAGTTCATGTAGCTGAAATATAAAAATATATATTTGAAGAGAAAAAAAAAAAAAAACAGAGAGAGAAGATGTAGGGTTAATATAATATGAAAATGTAAAATTCCTGGTTGTATAATTAAATAGGGCAAAATTGCTCTAAACTAAAATTTTTAAAATTTATTATCATGATATATTATCCTCTTTTTTTTTTTTCATTCATTACTTTTGTTCTCTATTTTAACATATGAACAACACACAGAACTACAATATATTTCAAATAAGTATGCAACATATAGATAAGGTTAAAAACTATGAGCAACACAGAAACCTTTCACAAGCTCCACATAGACACTGAAAATTTCCCATAAGTTCACATAGTAAAACAGCCCAAAATCTCACATTAAATAGAAAAATTTCCCATAAGTTCACATAGTAAAACAGCCCAAAATCTCACATTAAATAGAAAAATTTCCCATAAGTTCACATAGTAAAACAGCCCAAAATCTCACATTAAATAGAAAAATTTCCCATAAGTTCACATAGTAAAACAGCCCAAAATCTCACATTAAATAGAAAAATTTCCCATAAGTTCACATAGTAAAACAGCCCAAAATCTCACATTAAATAGAAAAATTTCCCATAAGTTCACATAGTAAAACAGCCCAAAATCTCAAATTAAATAGAAAAATTTCCCATAAGTTCACATAGTAAAACAGCCCAAAATCTCACATTAAATAGAAAAATTTCCCATAAGTTCACATAGTAAAACAGTCCAAAATCTCACATTGAAGAAAAAAATGTCCCATTAGCAACAATTACAGTAGAACATCCAAGAAAGGACACTCATGCTAAAGGACACCTATCTACAAAGGACAGCTTGAATTTTCAAAATTACCATTTTTACTATTTAGACACTCTCCATTAAGAAGATGACCTATCTTTGGCTTTGCAATTAAGTGTCCTTTACAGGGAGGTTCTACTGTACCAAAATAAAAGATCACATATACACAAAAAACACATAAGCAACACATAGACACAGTAAAAACCCTCTCATAAGATAGTCTCAGACAGGGTAGGAACTAACAAAAACATTGAACCAATAAAATCTCCCAAAAGTTACACAGAAACAACAAAACAGCCCTTTGGTGACACACAGAGAGAGAAACAGCAAAACATTCATAAGTGACCCAGAAACAGTAAATTTTCCTTAAGTGATCCAGAGAGAAACAGTAAAACATTCATAAATGAACCAGAAACAGTAAATTTCCCATAAGTGATCCAGAGAGAAACAGTAAAACATTCATAAATGAACCAGAAACAGTAAATTTCCCATAAGTGTTCCAGAGAGAAACAGCAAAACATTCATAAGTGACCCAGAAACAGTAAATTTTCCTTAAGTGATCCAGAGAGAAACAGTAAAACATTCATAAATGAACCAGAAACAGTAAATTTCCCATAAGTGATCCAGAGAGAAACAGCAAAACATTCATAAGTGACCCAGAAACAGTAAATTTTCCTTAAGTGATCCAGAGAGAAACAGTAAAACATTCATAAATGAACCAGAAACAGTAAATTTCCCATAAGTGATCCAGAGAGAAACAGTAAAACATTTATAAATGAACCAGAAACAGTAAATTTCCCATAAGTGATCCAGAGAGAAACAGCAAAACATTCATAAGTGACCCAGAAACAGTAAATTTTTCTTAAGTGATCCAGAGAGAAACAGTAAAACATTCATAAATGAACCAGAAACAGTAAATTTCCCATAAGTGATCCAGAGAGAAACAGCAAAACATTCATAAGTGACCCAGAAACAGTAAATTTTCCTTAAGTGATCCAGAGAGAAACAGTAAAACATTCATAAATGAACCAGAAACAGTAAAACATTCATAAATGAACCAGAAACAGTGAATTTCCCATAAGTGATCCAGAGAGAAACAGCAAAACATTCATAAGTGACCCAGAAACAGTAAATTTTCCTTAAGTGATCCAGAGAGAAACAGTAAAACATTCATAAATGAACCAGAAACAGTAAATTCCCCATAAGTGATCCAGAGAGAAACAGTAAAACATTCATAAGTGACCCAGAAACAGTAAATTCCCCATAAGTGATCCAGAGAGAAACAGTAAAACATTCATAAGTGTCCCAGAAATAGTAAATTCCCCATAAGTGATCCAGAGAGAAACAGTTAAACATTCATAAGTGACCCAGAAACAGTAAATTTCCCATAAGTGATCCAGAGAGAAACAGTAAAACATTCATAAGTGATCCAGAGAGAAACAGTAAAACATTCATAAATGACCCAGAAACAGTAAATTCCCCATAAGTGATCCAGAGAGAAACAGTAAAACATTCATAAATGAACCAGAAACAGTAAATTTCCCATAAGTGATCCAGAGAGAAACAGTAAAACATTCATAAGTGATCCAGAGAGAAACAGTAAATTTCCCATAAGTGATCCAGAGAGAAACAGTAAAACATTCATAAGTGATCCAGAGAGAAACAGTAAATTTCGCTTAAGTGATCCAGAGAGAAACAGTAAATTTCCCTTAAGTGATCCAGAGAGAAACAGTAAAACATTCATAAATGAACCAGAAACAGTAAATTTCCCTTAAGTGATCCAGAGAGAAACAGTAAAACATTCATAAGTGACCCAGAAACAGTAAATTCCCCACATTGACATATAGATATGTAAAATTAAAAGTAACCTAACCGACCTCTAAAGAGATACCAGTAGTAATTATTTAGTTGGTCTCTCTCAAAAGAGGTTCTACTCTACAATTACAAAGAGACTTGAGGGATTACAGAAGTACACAGTGTCCAAGTTCAGATATAGCACCTGGTCCAATAGAGGCTGCTGGTTCTCCAGGTCTGTGAAGAGAATGGCACGGATGCGAGACCGGGACATCACCACAGCAGACTTGAGGGTCACCACGGCCTGCTCTACTAGGTCCCCACACACTGCCATGGCCAGCACCACCTCCTCTACCCTGGTGTCACACCACAGTCAGCTGGAACATGTCATCAAGGACAACACCTGATAGCAGAGATTATCAGCTGTATTGTGAACATTTTCACTTGTTCTTCGAGATTTTTGCCTGTTAGCATTGAAAAAATATATCTTGTAAATATATATATAGAGAAATGTTGTACAATATTTTAATTTAAATGCCTTCATTTTAGTGTTTAGATAAAATAAATTAGAATTTCACCTAGTGTAGTTCTTTAATTACTCGTAAGATTTTTCAAAATAGCGGTTAGTAAAATTTTCACAAATTTTAATGGTCCAAACGTCTATAAGGTTGAGAAACACAACTTTTGAGAGTGGTGTACTCTTACTAGAGAGTAGCTAATTGGTAAAAAGGGTAATTTTGTCAATGAAAACTGTCCTTTGCATAGAGGCATCCTCTCATGGATGTTGCGCTATACTAGAGTTCAGCAAGTGATCTGTTGGTAGGGTTGTGACCTCCCTGGTGTTCAAATCCTATGGTGGTGATCACAGCCCACTGCTAGGTCAAGAACAGTAGGTTACAGTATCAATATAGTTTTGTGATTCACACAATCTTGTATATTTTTTGAAGCTCCTCAAATGTCTTTCAAATTGATAAACTTGAGGGGGAAAAAAGTGCACGGTTATCATATTGAAGCATCAATCTCTTCAAATAATAAACCAGCATTTAATTTTTTTGGCATATAAAAAATTGTAAAGAGAGCTACAATGAAATTATTTAAACTGTCTTCTTAATTAGGCCCTTTTACTCTACAGTATTCTTGGTTGGCAGGGATCTACTCCAGTAGTCAATCATTTTAAAGATAAATTGTTTATTAAATTACAAAACTATTTTAGAGGTGTAATAAAGGGTTCACCACTGATGAGCCAGGCCCTCCCTTTAATTTTTCCATTGCAGTAAGGACAGTAGAAATTGTTTTATTTTAAAAAGAATATTACGCCTCTAAAATAGTTTTGTAATTTGATAACAGATGGCGCACTAGTGCATCGTAACAAAATTGTTTATTTGTTTCACACATACAAAACTTTATTAAGACATTGCACAAGATTCCCCCGAGAGGTACAAGATATTTATTTATTCAAATATAAAATTTTAATATGCAAAAAAAAAAGTGCACCTCTCCCTGTTAATAAATTCATAAAACTATTGAATTCATCAAAGCAATCCAACTCTTTCTTTTCTTTGTCCAGACTTAGCAGATAATTGAATAACATCAGCAACACTGGTCAGAGAATACATTGGATTGAGACATTTAATTCTGATATAAAATTTAAACAAACTGAGCCACAATGTTGAGCGTTACTTAGTAATAAATTAAAGTTAAATCTGAACGATTACT
Source organism: Cordylochernes scorpioides (assembly GCA_030710605.1). Classification (NCBI taxonomy): domain Eukaryota; kingdom Metazoa; phylum Arthropoda; class Arachnida; order Pseudoscorpiones; family Chernetidae; genus Cordylochernes; species Cordylochernes scorpioides. The sequence continues at coordinate 124,669,238 of CP092867.1, forward strand.
CCAAGGTGGTTTGAGATAACTTTGGATAACTGCTTCCTTGAGCTCTCATAAATAATCCCTCCAAATCTCAACTTCCAACAGCTGAAACAAACTCTGGTTGACTGACATCATAGTTATAAGATATAGCCTCTAGTCAAGGTCACTTGAATCATTTCTACAAAAGTTTATGACTCCAGGGGCAATTTGACAAGGCCTGAATTATATAATTGAATTTTCAGTTACACTCCCTTGTCCTCAAATAAATATAATAATAAAATATGTAGATATTTGTTATGAAATTTGTCATTTATTTTAGGCCTCGAATATTTTTTCAAAATGTTAGTTCAAGCTCCATACAAAAGTCAGGTGGATCATTCAACTAGCTGATAATAACTAAATAATTTGTCAACCCTAAGCCATTCTTGCACAAGTACAACCCTGGTAGTGAAGTAACTATGAGACTGTTTTTGTTAACAACTTTCAAAATTATGTGGCACTCTGTACAAGTAGTTGTAATCCTATGCCCACACAACTACTATTTGGATGGTTTAGTGCTGATAAACTTTATGGGTTTGGTAACAATTTCTGTCATTGTGATAGATATCCAATAATTCTGGAGAGAAAATTTAAGCCATGCTATTTTCCATGTTACTATTCCTAAATACTATCATTATAGATAGTTAGTGACTGCCAGTAAGCCCACCACCACATGTCTACATATTGTAGAGGCAGTTCTACCCCTACAAGAACAACCTTGCTTGGTTACTTGTACTGGTTGGTGGGGTTGGACTTGTATTCAAGAATGAAGGGAAATTATTATTATTTTTTAAAGAGAGAGAGAGAGAGATTTTATTTAACTTTTGCATTCATATCAGTCTGTTCACAAATCTTGTAATCAATTTTTAATATACTTCCAGAGCACGTTGAAATATGAAATTTTGTACACCTTTTAGAACTTGATGACAATGCAAATTGACATATTTTCAGACTTCTGGGTTGTCAGAAAGGCCAAGGAACACAAATTTCTAAATTACCTTCCAAATAGAGGTATGAAACTTGTAACACTCGCTCAGTCCAATGAACAATGCAAGTTTACAAATTTCAAAACTTCTGGGTGGTCAGAGTGGCTGGGAATGAACCAATTTAAACATTTCTTTTAAAATCTTATGTGTTGCATGAAGTAAACTCAGAAACTGTTGGGAATTACATAGTGAATTTTTCAGCGATTGTTCAAGACCTCAAATGAGTGAGAAATCAGAATTTTCAGGTTCCTATCTAAAGCCTTCTTGGAATTACGAGCAAAAAAAATTCCAAAAGTCAATAAATATATTATAATTTATCTTATATATAATTCATTGAGTTTCGCAAGGGTATCAGTCTCAAAATGAACTAATGTCAATTGCTTTTCTTTGAATGGTTTTGGAAGCCTCCATGATAATACAAATAAAGATTCTTCAAAATTAGAAAACTTTGAAAAATTGCCAAATTAGCTCCAAGTTTTGAAGAACAGCTTATCTCTAAAATTTCTGAACAAGAACTTTCAAATATGGCTATCAATGTACCAGGAACAGAAGTTGAGGAAAAGTCACCAAAGTGCTGCCAAGTGTAAACATTCTAGAACTTCCCAGCCTAAACTATAAATCCAAACACTTCACTTGAGAGACAATGCTAAAGAGTAGTTTCAAGCATCAAAAAGGATTACAAACCTTTTTTATATATTAGCTTTTTTTTTTGTTATGGAGTATAATATGTTCCAAAATTATTTTTGAAGCTAGTTTTATATCCTTTAATATTCTATATATTTTTTCAAACAACAAATTAACAATTTTGTTACTCGGGATGTGGGTGTTCTGCACTCCAGGCTTATCTCTCTCCTAATAAGTTGACTGTTTGGTGTTGCCATATCATCCTTACCATGGTCTTCCCTCATTTTTATAGGTTACATAGGTTATTAATACGGCTTTGCCTAGGACTTGTCAGGATTTTTGAAGGTGCATTCATGTTAATTAATGATTAGAAGAATCTATCAACAAAGCAATTTTTTCCACAAGATTTATTTTAATATACAGTAGTGAGCAAATTTGGAATAGAAGCAAATTAAGAATAAACTTTTTTTAGTCTTTTGATTATCTGATCTAAATATTTTATAAAGTCTATAAATAGCCTAACCATGGAGATAGTGAACCAAAGTTCAGCCCCCCATTGGACGTCATTATATGTGTGATATTGTGATCTAAAAGTTCATGACATCAAGATTTCACATATTGTATACTGCAATCCAGGAAGATCCATCACTGATAAACAATAACTTATAATACAATATAATACACTGCGGCCTGTGATTGTAAAACGACACTTGAAGTTACACCGCATGAGTTTCTTTTCAATGAAAAATCAAAATTTTATTTCAAGGTGAAATATTGACTATTTCTAACCTTTTTGGATGAGGTATGAAAGGGTGAATTATGAAGAGTAATGACGAACGGAAAAATAAAAGTGTCCAGGGATGGGAATCAAACCCACAATGTTCCGCTTTCATACCTCATCCAAAAAGGTTAGAAATAGTCAATATTTCACCTTGAAATAAAATTTTGATTTTTAATTGAAAAGAAACTCATGCGGTGTAACTTCAAGTGTCGTTTTGCAAACAATACCTTACCTTTAAATTTTTTTTTTTTTTATCTTGTAGCAATAGGTCTGTAGAAATACATTCTAATTGAAGAAGGAATAAAAGTTTACGGGGACAAGTTTATTTGTGCTGTATATTGAGGTCCTGTTGAAGGACGTCATAGACCGAAAACTTGCCGATTATACGGCATAAATAAAAGAAACTCGTCGCTGTAAATTTTATTCCTTCTTCAAGATGTTGTCTGGTGATTCCTTTTCTTGTAATATTTTCTCATTATTAAAAGGTAGTATTAAGAAAATTGTCACAACTTTCAACATATACAAATTCTTCAAATGCTTTTTTTGATGATGCATTATTATTCAATTTCAAAACTAGCTTTATATCAATAGGTGTGGTTATTAAAAGTATTTTTTATCATTTGAGAAAAATTTATCCAGGGAAAATTGTAAAAAAATATTTTTAAAAAATTTACAGAATAAAATTATTTATGAATTATATTCATAGAGAAAGTATTATACAATATGGATAAAATATTTTTAGAGCATAAAACTTAATTAAAAACAAATAATGCAATATCATTTGAGTCAATTCTATAACTAGCCAAAAATATTAGAGCCAGATTGCCTAGGCAGTCATGTGCATTTGAAATTTTTGATTATTATTCCTCTAGATTTTGATCTATATATAAAATATATATATTTAAAAATAATTTTAATATATAAATATTCATATAAATTGAAATTTCTTATAAATTTATAATTGAAAAATAGTATTTTCATTTTTGAATATATAAAAAAAGTTTTAATAAAATGGGGGTAAAATGAGTTAATATTTTGGCATTAAATATGCAATAGCAAACTTGCCCCAAACCAAATTATAAGCAAAATTTACATTACCTATTCATTGTAATCGAAGAATCATCGTTATAAGTACGAGTAATATCTTTGTATATTTTTTTATTTGAAGCATTTTTCTCCTGCTCCATTACGTTAAAATGTAAATTAATTTTAGATAATTGAGCATTTTTAACAAAAATATTTATATTTGCCCTTTTGCTGATAATTATGTATATAAGAAGTAAAATAATAATAATCGAATATTTAAAATATATTTTTCTTATTTTAAAAGCCATTATCCATATAAAAATCACAGTTCGTAATATCAACGTCTGCAAAAAGAACACAGACGACAATAAGGTTTCAATTTATGTTTACAAACAAACCATGGTTATTTAAATATTTATTCTATGATAATTTAAAAAATATATAAATATTATAGTTGTGTATGAAAGCTCAATTAACTTTTTAAAAACCTGAATAAAATACGTATATTTATTTTTGAAATGATCTATTATAAATTTAAAAAGTGTCACAATCAGAAAACTTTGCATTTCGCGCTCGCGCGCGTGTGTGTGTAAAAGAAAGTAAGAAAGAAAAAAAAAAAAAAAAAAGGACCCTTTAAATATAGTTGTATAAAAATGAGCGTACCTGGGTC